>JASDQU011100608.1:4699-14998 GCA_032191745.1 Picea mariana | reverse complement strand
CACTTTAGATTATGTTGAATATAATCCTTAACACATCCACAAAAGTTCTTCATTGGAAAAATGACCAAGTTAGAGAGGCATTGTCTAACTATTCTACGTTTTTTTCCTTTTCATTGGAATTCAATGACATAAATCTGCACGAAATCACATTTTTTTTTTGTTTAAATTGCATTTCTGAATGTATAAATGCATTCAACGTGTTGAAAAACCCTTGGATCAATTGGATTACACATAATTAACCACTCAAATATACAGATACAACAATTTATGGTTGGATTTTGAACAAATATCCTTGGAAAAGAACCAAAACGTAGAACGTTTAGACAACAACATTTAGAGAAGTTGTTAATAGGGACACAATACACCTTTTCTACATGCACAACCCCACAAATATCTATGCACATTCTATGGAAACTTAGCAGTTAATATACAAGTCTCGAGGGTTGGTTCAATTTATCTTAGATAAAAACATAGAGCCTCTTATTATTGGTAAGTCTTGGGTTTAATTATCTTGATTCTCTTGAAACTAAACTCCATAATTAATACTAATAATTCACCTATTATTAAAAACCTATTATTCAGTGTGCAAAATTAATTTTAAAACATCCAAAATATAACACATCTATTGAGGCAAGGTACAAGTATAAAGAGTAGATTTCTTAATTTATGAAATCCCTTATATCCCTTGAACTGATGATCAAGATATGCTCTCATTTGATCAAGATAATCTCTCATTTAATTGATGTGCCTTGAGTAATCCATAAGACTCTATTCATTGATTGTATATAGTATTCCATAAATATTTTAATGGCGAATGATAAATTAAAGAAGAGTAGCATTGGGGAAAGTAAGAATGATGATGATAAGAAGGTATGTACCTCTGGTCATTTTTAAATTGTTTTTTATTCTATGTGTTTGGTTTTCATTTATAAATATAATCTCAAACCAATGTTAATATTTGTTATGTTTTGAGGTATTTTTTGAAACCATGAATTTTAAAAAATTGATAATATAAATTAAATTTTCCAATATACATTTCTGTTAATAATAAATTGATGAATTAACATTGTTCTCTTCTTTAAACTATATATTTTTTAAGATTATTATATAAGAAAATTATTTTTTATCTTGATGATTATAGATGAAGTAAATGGGAAACAGTGTTTGATTTGTATCAATATGGTTCATTGGATTGTTTTTTAATTCTTTTTAGTCAAGAAAAATCTAAATTGTTATAAATTTGAAAACTAATTTATTTTTCATCCTCTTCGAAAGCTAACAATTAAAAAAAATGATAATGTGATAAAAAATTTAATGGATGAATCTATTTAGTTCACCATTCCACAAAAGCATCCATCCAAAGCCAAAAAAATTGAAAAATTATCTAGATCACTTGAAAAAAAAAATAGAACTCTACTAGAAGCAATTGTGAACTATTGCAAAGAAAATGATAGTTTGGTGAGAAACACTCTTACAACCACCAATATTGTTAATCATTATAGATTTATAGATATCCTATTTTTCAACTTGTGCAAAATAATGGTTGAATATACCTTTATAAAAGATCACGAAATACAAAAATAGACTATTTAGTTTGCAAGTAGTGCTATATTTGACAGAAAAATAAGTGAATCTAGCATTATTTAATGTGCCATGGAAGACAACTTTGATTTTGGTGGTAAGTATGGGAGCCTAATCTTTTGTCAACAACATGAGGGGGACAAAGGTGTAAGTCACAACGCTACGGTCCACCATGGAGGGTGGTTTTTTTCCCTCAACAAACTGTGAACCCATAAAAGGTTCACCCTGGCGAGTGAGAGGGAATAATTGATTCGGGTAAAGCAATTCAAGTAATATTTTCTTTAAAATATTTGTATGCTAAAATCAAAAACACCAACTCACCAACTTAATTTTGAATAGACAATATACTAATTCATTTTTATAAACTTTAAAAAATAGTATTTTAAACTTGGATATCCATCTTAATACACAAGTTTTAAAGACACACAAATTTAATACATCATATTAAAATGCTCCCAAAATTCTTCATTTGTATAGAATATATAATTGTAAAATAAATAAAGTTATTAAGACTAATAATAAAATTTACAAAAACGTTGGATCAAAGATTAAATATGAACCCTTTCGATTGAAAGATATTAAATATATGTATACAAAGAGAGTTTTGGGGTTGAAAATAGAGTTAGTGAATAAGGATTTAGATGTGTCCATTAATTTTACTCTCAAACTTTTGTGCCTAACTGGTTAAATACATCACCCTCTTCTTAAAAGAATATAGAATCCTAACAAAGTTAATAACTTCGTTTTTTAAATTAAAAAAAAATATATATCCACGTATTGAATTGAGTGGAACTCTCATATCATTAAAAGGGCCAATAAAACATATATTATTATAATTTAGAGAGTCATAAAAGAGATGGAAGGACTCACGTACATTCAAAATTGTTTTTAGGTGTAACATAATTTGTTTCCATTCACTTTGTATTAGTTTACTTTGTATATTAGTTTGTTTGTAGATTTTAATATACTTATCATGTTTTTATTTAAATTTACAAATCACTAATATTTTTTTCAACTTAATAAAATTATTCTAGGTGTAACATAATTTGTTTCCATTCACTTTGTATTAGTTTACTTTGTATCGGATTGTTTGAAGATTCCAATATATTTATCTTTACCCTCTTTTCATTTAAATTTACAAATCATTCATATTTTTTCAACTTGATATTATATAAATATATATGGATCATGTGCATCCAATTTATTGTCTATATATTGTAGTAGACTCACTCATTACTAATGATGGGACCCTTTTACTTAGTAGTAGAGTAATGTCATGATAAGGCGCAAGTCATCTATTCAAGTTCAATAAAAGGTTCATGTTTCCTATGAATAAAGAAGGTATAGGTGTCCATTTCTCATCATATGATCTAAATCTTCTCAAGATTCAAACCCTTTTTTGACGAATGAAAACTATTTGTCATGATAGGTTTCAGGAAAAACATTTTTTATAACAAAGTCTCACACCTAATATGGGGGGAGGACCACTATAGTTTTCTCATTAATAATAGTCTTCTTCATCTTGATACTATAGGATTAGTAATAGTTTACTCCATCTTCGTCAATTTTGGACATATTAAAGGTATAATGGATCCCTGGTAATTTGAAATCACCAGTCTTGAAAAGAAGTGAAAAAATGAAGGAGAAGTAAGTGAACCTAACCCATTGGGTTATGAATATATTAGCTACTTTGATATTTAAATTTGATGGAGATTTGGAAAGTGGAACTTTCCTATCTTATCGAGCAAACTCCCTATTTGGTTGTTGGTTGAATGTTTTGTTGGATCAATTTTTATGGTCTCTTCTCCTTGGACAAACAAAGATATAGATCTTGAATTAAGTCCATTCCAATCTGAGTCACAGATAACCTATTTTCTCTCTCTGGTTAGACGAATTTGATACACAATCAAATACGTGATTTTGTCATGATGTACTAAACATTCTCATATGAATGTACTGGACATTTTACTTTGGCGGAAAATAGATCGAAATTAAGATGTGAAAACATAAAACAAAGGGGGGAAAGAAAGATGGTTATCACTTTTGGATCACAATGGTTAAATATATATAAATTCTTGTTATAGAAGGAAAATAACTTTGAAGTAATTTCCTTTAGTGCAATCAATTATGAAAATATCTACTCATTCTTGCTCATAGACTCATTTGTACTGGACCATGATATATATATATATATATATATATATATATATATATATATATATATATATATATATATATATTGGTTTCTTAGAGGATTTATATTACATTAGATATTTTATAGAAAATTAAGATCTTTCTATTTGTCATTTTTTAAATGATTCAAATTGATACAAAGATCTCCATTCATTGGGTTTTTTTGAACAATCGAATCTATTACCATGAAGAAAACTAAGATGCCAAATCCTAGGAGCCTAAACTATGTTATCTATTAATTATTCATCAATATACCTATCCATTTGTTTTGTGTCGATAATTTCTTGTAGAAACTTATTTCATATTATTTCAGAAATTGTATCATATTTAGATAATTTCTAGTTTTGAGTTGGGGAGTAAATGTGATATGATCCTTATTGGACTTACCCCAACATATTCCTAACCACGGAAACTCCACCAAAATACTTTATAAAACACTAGAAGCTAGATCAAGATCGTGCTCAACAAATCTATCAAGAGGAATCCCATTCTCTCTACTTTGTTCTGATATGGACCAGTAATCTTGAGTTGTTGATCCAACCAAACAACCCAAAATATGGGGGAGTATGGTCAATTCCTTCACAATTGTTTTGACAATCGAAGGTTCTAAATACCATTTGGACAAATAACAAAAACATTTTCTTCCAGAATTCCTTTTGGTAGATAGAGGATTCATGTGAGAATTCTTTGTGTATTTTATATAACAACCTTTCCACATAGTAAAAGTGATCAGGGAATTGTAACTCATATTATGGGATGACACTTTCCACATAGTTCCATTATTATTAACAGATGGCTTTGTGACTTTGTATTGGCACAAGCCTCTGAAGTGATCCAATTTTATGGGTCTTCATTATTTGTATATGGTATTTTATTTTTAGGCACTCTTTTTTCCATGGAACTTTAGTTGTAATGTTCTTATTCAACGATTGTGGGTACTTGTAATAAATCATTGAATATATCATTTGCACCATACACAAATTGAAGATTGCTCTTGCTATCTAGCCTAGAGACTAGAGCATTGTACATGGATGTGTTGTAGGAGTATCCCATTACCTTTTGGGTGGAATAGTCACAACATGGGCATTCTTCCTAGAAAAAATTATTGCAATAAGATAATGGCTAGGAGGATTTGAAAAGCATTATGGAATCAAGATTTCCAAAGTTCATCAAAGGCTTGGCCCAGGACCCAACTACTCATTGTATTTGGTCTGGTATTGCGACTGCACATGACTTCGAGAGTCATGATGATATTACTAAAGAACACTTTTATCATAAAAACAATTCTTTCCACTTTGGTCAGTTTGCAATAATATTTCCATGGATCTCTTGTAATTTGTTCCATGTGGCTTGGAAAGGAAATTTTGAAGCATGGGTATGTTATCCATTACATGCAAGAGCCATTTCTCATGCAATTTGGGATCCTCATTTTGGTTAGCCAACTATATAAGCCTTTACCCAAGGAGGCGTTCCTAGTCCAATCGATATTTCTTATTCTAGTGTTTATCAGTGGTGGTATATA
The DNA here is from genome assembly GCA_032191745.1 of Picea mariana. Lineage (NCBI taxonomy): Eukaryota > Viridiplantae > Streptophyta > Pinopsida > Pinales > Pinaceae > Picea > Picea mariana. The sequence continues at coordinate 9,702 of JASDQU011100608.1, read as the reverse complement.
ATCAACTTACGCACTAACAAAGATATTTATGTTGGAGCTATTTTCTTGCTCTTCTTTCTATACCATATTTTCAATAGTAGCTATGTTACATCTATAACCTAAGTGGAGACCAAGTGGTTCATGGTTCAAAAAATTTGATTATCATCTCAATCATCATTTGTTAGGACTCTTTGGAGTCGGTTCTGTAGCTTGGACAAGGAATTATGTTAGTATTCCTAAATCAACGGGAGGGCACATCAAATGGGATAATTTTTTGAATGTATTACCACATCCCCAAGGTTTAGGACCACTTTTCACATGTTAGAAGAATCTTTATGTTCAAAATCTGAATTCTAATAGTCATTTATTTGGTACCTCCCGAGGGATGGGAACTACTATCTAACTCTTCTCTGAGGATTCCATCTACAAACTCAAAGTTTATGGTAGATTGATATTATTCATCAACATTTAGTTATTACATTTACATTTAGTTATTACATTTATTTTTTCAATTGACAGTCATATGTATAAAACCAACTTTGAGATTGGTCATATTATGAAAAATATTTTGAAAGCACATGTTTTTCTGAAAATCTTATTAAAACATGTACATACAATTTTTTATAACACAATTTTCTTCATTTTCATTTATAACACAATTTTTTTCATTTTCAATAAACATTTTTTTTCATTTTCAATAAACATTGCTTTAATTTATTTGAGGGTTATCACTTCCTTGTTACCTCAACACATGTATTATTGTACTGCCTTCCAGGCAGTATACATAGTGATGAGTTCACTTTGACTATCTATTAATTTGGGTTGACTTTAAAATTTTTGTAAAAAACTTAATGTATAACATAACAAACTCAAAATTTTATTTTTTAATATGTAAAAAAAACTGAATTTTCTTATATTTCATTGGCTGATAACTTTATAGTGTTATTGTAGCCTTCACGTATTTCGAGATAAGAATTAACTCAATGACATGACAGACTGGGTAAGGGTAAATTGAATTTATATTTTATATTTATATTTAATAATTTTATATTTATATTTAATAATTTATGGTCTTTTCATCCACTTGTTCTCCCTCGCTGCCTTGTTTACCTACTTATGTATTCATGTAGAACAAAAGTTCACAACCCCCGCATCTCACCATGAAAATCAAGCTAATCAAAATAGTTAAAAGTCTTGAATGTCGAACTGGAGATGCGGGGTATCGATCTCCGTACCGTACGCGTTAAATTAAGCTGTACTGAAAATGACAATAAACATACATAGTCTATCTCACCATGAAAATTAAGTTAATCAAAATAGCTAAAAGTGGAGATGCGGGGTATCGATCCCCGTGCCTCTCGCATGCTAAGCGAGCGCTCTAACATCTGAGCTACATCCCCACGATACATTTGGTATTGGACGGGTTGGCTCAACAACAATGAAAATAACAATAAAACATAGACATACTTACTCAGCAATCATCAATCGAGGTTGTTTAAGTGTGTGTCGTCTGCGAAAAAATGGTATTCGGAAGGAAAGAGGTATCGCCGTTGCCAGGGATCAACCCGGGTCACCCGCATGACAGGCGGGAATAATCGCCGCTATACTACAACTCGACTGTGCGCTGGGTAGTCCGTGAGGTGCACCAAATGTATTCAAGTTAAGAAAGAAAGCAAATTGAAATTCGTGTGGGTGGGATCTTGGAGCAAGTTATGAATGGCAGATTTTTGATCATTTTGATTTTTAAGTTTAAATGAATATGGTCAAATTTTTGTTGGGATAATATGAAATCTACATGATCCTAGTTCTATGAATTCATATAATTTTGAACCAAATTCTATGTATTCATATAATTAAGTTTCTATGTACTGATGAATGTGTTCCTACTTTAAACCCTCAATTAGTACTTATCTAACACTGTTACGGGGAAAGGGCTCACATGGTAAAATTTCAGGCCTTCACAATCTTTCAAAAACTTTTCTTTAACGCTTTACAAAAAATAAATTAAATAATTTCTTGTGAAAATAAAATAAAATAAAATAAAGAATTACTTGTCATTCCATATCATTGGAATAGAAAGACAATCATTTTGAAGATGACAGGTTAGGTGCCTTCAGTGCAGTGCATGAAAGATAGTAAAGTATAATATTAAAGCTATTATTTGTTTCAAGGCTAGTGAAACTATAAGATAGTAAAGTATAATATTGAAGTTATGCATAAAGAGATTATAGTGATCAATAATTCGTTGACCTCGTATTAGATTGTCCATTGACTACAAATATTTCCATATTATTTATTGTTGAAACCAGGGAACTGAAAACACCGATTTGTATATAATAAAAAGTACCATATTTGTCATGATCTAATTGGACAACGGATTGGAGGTCTTATTGTCGGCTTCACTATTCCCAATGTTATATATGTTGGCATATCCAAAGTATTTCATCGTATATGGTCTTTTTGAATCATATATTTTCTTATGCATTGGTCGAAGGTGGATTAATGCTAGCATTAGTTCGAATGTTTGCTTTAACATTTTCTTCTAGGTAGAATACATTCTCTAGCATATTACTATGTTTGATTTTTTCTTTATTTTTTCGTGCTTCGAGAAAAGAGACCTACCACGCTGCATTTTTTCTTAAATGTTTGCACAGGACTACGTTGTTTGACGGTTCTGACAGTCTTAAGTGTTTACCTAACAGGTCTGAAAGTCTTAAATGTTTATTGTACAGAGGCGTTGCAATACTGTTTCGTTCCATTTTTTATGGTGTTGTTTGCAATGAAATTGCGTTGAATTGTTCTCTGCCGACATCAGTGGTTCAGTGGTCGATGTTTGTTCGTTGGTTCGTTCCATGGTCCTTGTTCTTGTTTGATTCAACTTTGCAAAGTTGAGGTCCTGCAGTTGCAGTTGGACCTCTTCGTGGTTGTCACTGGTTTGTTGTTATTGAACTTTGCAAGTTGTTGGACCTATTGTTGCGGTTTGCAGTTTTTGGGTTTGAGTTGTTGTTATCCCTCGTTGATGGGTAAGTTTTCGTGCCATCGTTTCGTTGCTATTTTTCAATGGTGGGAGTCCCTGCCTCGAAATTCTGTTGTAGACCATGTTTCTCTGTGCTCTTAATTTCTATTCCTGGAAACCATGTGTCTTCATATGCCGGCTGCCACGTCCATAGCTATTTCAAAAATTGCAATGTAGAGGGGTTTTCCAAAAGTAGTTCGGAGCTATCATAAGAGGGAACTATTCGTCGGGGTGTAGACGTAGGGAATGGTTTTATTCTGTGGGTCGAAAAACTGCGTCCAACTGTTTCCTTTGTCATGTCCTTTGTATTTTGCAGAACTTTTCTCTGGCTCTGAGAAGCTTGTAGGATGCACGCCATGAATAGGTTCAAATTGATCTTTCTGCTGAGTAAATTTATGGTGTTATTTATTTGTGTTGTTTCTTTTTGTTTGGTTCTCTTTCTAGTGTGGGTTTGTTTTCTTCTCGTTTGCTACGGGGATTAGGGGGGATTGAAGTTGACAAGAAGAAGGTTGAAAGATACATACGGGGATTGGTACCCAGTTCCGCGCTTGTAGTTTTCCTATTTTTCTTTCATTTTTTTGTTTTTTCCTACATTTATTATTTTTTCCCCCTTTTCTCTATTTTCATGCAAACTAAAAGTATCTAACAAACAACTTCAAAATGGCAGTTCAAAAGATAAAAGAAGTAATAGATGTTGAGTCGTATGAAATAGATACACACTCCATTATACATGACATCATTGATGAGGTTTTGCATAGCAATGGGCATTTTAGATTGGATGCATTCTCATATATTGTAGGGGATTTCCTTTTCGATGCATTTCAGGTTTTACTGCATTTCCGCTATTCCTCGACCGACCTGCGCAATTGATTGATAGATTATTTCTCGGGTTGTTTAAAAAATGGCAATGTTGAGGCATTGGAGTTGTATGAATACGAACTGGAATCTGATTTTCTTCGGCAGTTGCATGGAATACATGATGTCCAAACGTATTTTTCAAAGATGCGGTTGTCTACATCCCCAATTCTTCCTGCACATGAGAGGGGACTTTGGGGAGATACATTTTGTATACGATGGTTGTCTAACTGGCTCAATATATCAATTGGAATATGGTCATTGACAAGAAAAACAAGATATTTACTATTCAACAAAACTGCATCTGACAATCCATATTGCATCTTGTTCCATGATGCCAATGTTGTCAGTGGTGATTATGAACCACTACTGTACAAAAAATTGTCCATATGAAATGTTGAAGAAGCTCATATTTACTTCTTCCTCATTTGCAAAGACCTTGAATCACAGTGGAAACAGATTATGCATCACATAGACTCCCATGGTTTACAGCTAGCAACAACTGTTGTGTTTAGCTGTGGAGATAGTCTATTCAATGCAATTTGTTGTTTCGTAGCAGCGGAGTTCGATGTGCAGTCACTGCAGCTTTACATTGTACAGTCATTTTGCAATGCAATTATAGGCGACAATCAACAGGCTTTCAGGTACTTACATGAGCACCTTTCGCCGTATCTCCTACAAAATATGCCGACAATTGGAAGTTGGAAAGAATACCTTGTAAACATGGCGCTACCATATGAAAAAGGGAATGTGGAGGGTTGTAGATTCTGTTTGCAATGGTTGTCTATCATGTTCAGAGTAAATATCCAAGTCTGGTCGGCCTTACCAAATGGCACTGTCCATTCCTGGTCTATTGATTCTAATTACGATAAAAAAATTGATATCCTCTTGTTGAAAACAGATACAACACATATCCATTATGAACCTTTGCTTGGACATATCAATGGTTTAGGGTTGAATGTCCATGCTAGCCAAACCACATCAAATCTGCATACGCGTTGCATGCTTTTTAGTGAGAATGAAACCCCTCCTGGTTGTGATATTTCCATACAGGGCTTGAACAAAAAATCGATGTATGAATTTCGTCATAGTTGTGATGAGGCCATACAAGGCTTAAACAAAAAACGTAGAGTAAGTTATCACAACTTGAAAA
>JASDQU011100607.1:38791-54881 GCA_032191745.1 Picea mariana | reverse complement strand
TATATATACCAAGGAGACATTTTCATTTTGAATCATCTTGTACTTGAACATTTAAGTGGGGTAAAAGGAGGTTTCCCCCTCGAAGAGGCTTATTATCTGAAATTGTATCTTTTTCAAGGCGTTGAGTACTTTTTCTGAGGTTTTTCTATGCTATATTGGTATTTGGTTCTTAACAGTGAACTTCACTAGTTCTCCTTCAAATATGTCTGACTACTGCTGCCAAAATTTATGTCCATGAAAAAAAATCAAATTCATAAAAATAGAAAGAGAGCATATGCAAAAAAAAAAGAATATCTCTAAGCAATCGAAACCTAAACTGAACTATACTACTATCATCTGAAAAAATCAAAGCTTTAGCTAGTCTAACATTTATACTATTGAAATCAATTGCTAACACTAATCTATAAGGATGATGAACTTTGCTGGGAGGTGGGCCCTTCCCACTTCAACAGGTTAGCAACTGGAGTCTACATTAATCTTTCTTTCAATACACACATTCCTCTTACTCAAATTTCAAAACATAGAATTAAACTATGCTAACAACTCAACTCGCATTCATTCATAAATTATCAAGACCTGGAAATAAATGACATCCTTCTATTAAACTTCAACTCAAAATATGTTCTGCAATATGTAACACTACTTCACATACTGTGTTATGCTAACTCTCTACTACCTCCACCATCCTTTCCATGACTATTTAAACAGTCTTAGTCGTGAAACACAAGGAAGTGAAATCTTTAGTAGATTAGTCAATTGTCAAATTTATATATTCGGTTACATATTTTAATCTTCGTCCTCATGACATGAAGTGTATGAGGATGAAGCAATAAACAAACAATCTTAACATAACCTTTCTAGAGCTTTGATGATTCAACAAACATCCAACAATTATCTTGGGCACGATATGGAGCTAAACTTGGTATATTTTTCTTCCTATATTGGTACTGGATTGTGACAGGTGAGATTTAGTAAATGGTACTGGATCCGAACAATATGCCAGTGGTTGGTACTGGACTAGAACGGTCTGTGGCCATTGGCATTGGATTGTGACAGTGGATGGTTCGGTACCAGATCTGAATGGAAGGTGCGCTTGGTACCATATTCAGATAGTGGCAATCTGGCGCATAAGTATCGAATGGATGTGCTGATACAGAAATGCTGGACTGATCTAGAGGTCAAAGGTTATACATGGAAATTTAAAACATTAGTACATGAAACATTTAGTATCCTAGCTCAATAAACCAAAAAATGCATGAATTCAATTATACTTTACCTTATGAGCTCATCAATGGCTAATGGTAGTGTTCTTTGTCATTTATCCAAGCTTAGGTAAGCCAAAAAGGTATAGATGAGGAGTATAATAGGGTAGTGGGCATGTCAATGTAGAGGCTCAATAGCGTGTAGAATGACCATGAAGAAAGAGTTATGGGGGACTAAGCTCCACTAGGCTAGGTAAGGGAAGGGGGCTGAGAGGTTGGAGTGAGGGGCTAAGCTTAAGAGTTTAAGTCTAATAGAATAATATATTATTATTCTAAATGCTATGAGTGGGATATGATTATATCCTAAGTTCCTTTGGAAAGAGGGTACAACTTCGAAATGGAGAGGAACGCGCTTCATGAGCGCCATGTGTTAGCTCAAGAACATGTAATATAAGTGAGAATTCATACTATTTTTGGGTTCTCTCTTGGCCATATTTGCACCAGTGCACCCAACAAGAACTGAGTACCCTAGTACACCTTGTTTAATTCTTGAACCACACCAAAACTCTGCAACATAACTGAATTGACAACCCTGCTACACCGTACCCTACAGGTTGCCTGTGTTTTATCCTATCTATACCATTTCCCCACACCCAGTTTCTATTGTTTCCATCACCATGGTCGTGTGTTGTGGAGAGAAAGTAAAGAAGTGGGTCATTAGGCCCATGGATAGAAGAAGTAGGTTTCTAGGCCTATGAGAAACTCTCTCTAGGTGAGAGAGTGTGTTGAGGAAGTGATTTCTCCTGGAGGGAGCCCAGTAGCGGCTACAGAGCTCTGAGAATTCCCGATCCAAACTCTTGCTAAATCCCTAAAAAAGGAGGTGAAGTAGTCGATGGACTATTGGACAATGAAGGTGTAGAATCCTAGGTTGGGACATGCATGTGGGGAATGACAGTCTATGAGCTGTGGTCGTAAGTGAATCCTTGGAGGAAATCCTTATTGTTGTACTGTGAAACTTCATATTGTCCCTTCCTAGCATAGGAATCCTTGCCCAATGGATTTTAGTCCCAGATCGGGGATGACCCACTGTTGAGAGTGATGAACAGTGCGGTATAAGGCTGGGAGGTTCATGGAAGGTTTGCAAGTAGTTGGTGTACATCAATAAATAGATAAGTATATTTTATGTGCTTGACTGTTTAATGATGTATTTGAGTGCATGTCTGTGTTTCTTGTAATAATATCATGTGTCTCACTACATGTATGTTTCCATATCATTTATTTCATTTCTTGTTAAGTTTTATATGTGATTATTACTGCAAACGAAGTCTCTCTCAATGGAGTTTCCCAGTCAGTTTGAAGGTTGGGGACATTACAAGTTGGTATCAGAGAGAAAAGTATGTTGAGGAAGTGATGTTGCTCGACTTGGTTGTGGTTGGCGACGTCACAAGTTAGTATGAGAGAGAAAATTATGTTGAGGAAGTGATGTTGCTCGACCTAGTGGTGGTTAGGGATGCCACAAGTTGGTATCAGAGACATGGTTTCGAAACTGAGCCTAGATGGTCCATGTTAGTGGTTATCGAAACAAAGGTATTAGATTGAATTTTTGTCGAGAGGGACAAAATATGCACCTTAGAGCATCCCTGGGTGCCAAGAAGGAACTGTGTGAACACTTGAACTATGTTTAGAATCTTAGGAAGCATAGAGGTTCAACAAAACCTATAGAAGAAGGAAGCCACAACAAGCATTGTGTTGGGAAATGAGGTTTAAATTTGGTTAGTAGGATCTATTCAAGAGAAGGAAGACCCTTCACAGTCGTCATATTTAGAAAAGGTGCAAGAAAGTTAACCCCTAAGTACTTCGGACTTTGTGACTTCGATGAAGTTTATGTGTGCTAGTGTGAAAAGTCCTGAAGCCCGAAGTCCCGAAGCTGAAGAACATAAGTTGTGTTGCATGATGACATCACAAGTGGTGATGCAGACCTTTCCTAGACATGCCATGTGCCACCACCTTAATTGTTGACATATATACCATGTGGACCCCAGAAGGTAAATTAGTTCGAAAGTTTGAAGTTCGAGAGATTTGAGGAATGCAAGTGTAAAATATTTTGAAGCTTGAAGTCTCAAAGTCATGTGGCCTGTTGACATCACCATGGATGATGCAGACACATGGGATGTGTGCCACATGTCAGTGAGTTAAGAACCTTTGGAAGAATGAAATGCCAGTTAGAATGTGACATGTGTCACCCGTCTGATTGGGCCACATGTCTACTTCTAGTATCCATCACGTGGCACTCCTCTCAAGCATGGGTAGTGGGGCCCCTGATTATACATAAAGTAGTTAAAACCTTGGTGAAGAATTTAACCAGACTGAGCCCACGATAAATTGGCCCCAGTAGACGCGTGGCGCTAGATGCAACACTCTGGATAATTGGCACTTCAAAATGATTGAGAGTATGGGTAGTCTAGAACTCCCAAAGCCCAGAGTTTTGTAGTAATTATCAATCGTATGATGATAGGAAGTCATGGAACATTGATCCACCCCACTTCACGAGTTCGCCAATCCGGCACCCCTGGAGATTTGTTGTGATGTTCTTTGGAAACCAGCAAAACCCAAAGTCCCGAAGAGCCTATCCATCGTAGATATTAACTAAGAATGTGGATCGTAGATCCACTATCCTCCATGAATTCTCCATTTCAAGGTTCTTTTATTTTTTTGGTGTGCATAAAGGGAAACCTCCTAAGCTCCAGATCCCTGAAGTTTCAAGGCTCCAGATAAGCTCCCAACTAATAGCATGTGTTGACAGTCATGGTCACATAAAAATTAAGGGATGAAGAAAAAGGGGATGGCACCTGAAAATTGTTGCAAAACAAAGCATACCTTAGAGAAAGAAGCTTGAGGAGTTCTTAATCAACCAAGAATAGTAGAAAATGGAGTCAGATATTATTTTATTGAACCAAATTAGTTTATGTTTTTCTGGAAAATTATTGTGTCTAATAGCCTGACAAAAATTCAGTCGAATGCACATTTTGCAAAGTTAAAAATTGACAGAACCGAACCGAATTGTCGCATAGTGCAGAAAAATGGAGGAATCACATGACGCTTACAGTCCAGAGGATGAAGTTAGAGGAATGGATGTCCATTTGGGAGTTGAAGGAACAAACTCCAATGGGCATGGAGAAGAAATAGATAAAGATGTGAGCATGATGAACATCATTAAAAATTTGCAGAAATAATGAAAGACTTAAGAGAGCCAAGGAGAAATAGGAATAATTCAATATGAAGTTAATGAGGATCTTGGAAATAATTGAAAATAATTTGGATAAGTAGAGTGGCTCCAAAAAATCAGGAAGTCACAGGACCCCTGAGAAGAAAGGAAGGTCAAGGAATGGTAGCAGGCATCACCAGCTCTCCCAAAAGCATTCCCATAGGAGAGCACACGGTAGCTCAAGTCCATCCCCTATCAAGAAACATAGGAAGTTTGCGATGGATGAGTTGAGAGGAGAAATGAATAAGCTCAAACCTCCTACTTTTTATGAAGAGCATAAGAAAGATGAAGAGGCTGAAACATGGCTACTTGGCATGAGGAAATATTTCCAATTACATAATTATTCCTCTCATGCAGAAGGAATAATTGCAATCTATTAGTTGAAAGGAAAGGCATCCATGTGGTGGGATCAACTTGTGCAAGTGCATCACATCAGAGAGAAGAATTTTACATGGAAGGAATTCAAGAGACATTTTGAAAAGAAGTACTTAACCAAGAGATACTATGACAGAAAGATGAAGGAGTTATTTGAACTTAAATTGGTCATCATGACTATATATGAATATTAAAGGAGATTTCTAGAGCTATTGAAATATGTTTCTTTCATTAAATAGGAGACATACAATATTCATAGGTATCTAAGTGGGATGCCATCTTTTATCAATTACAAAATCCAATATGATCATCCCAAGACTCTAGAAGAAACCATAAGGAGAGAAAAATGTTTATATGATAACCATCGGGGAAAGCCTACTTTCCAAAGATCTTGGGAAGACAAAAACAAGTTCAAGAAGGAGCAGATGTAGAGAGGGAGAAAACGATCATTTTTTAGAAATAGTCCTCAAGGACAGCGAGTGTTGAGGGAGCCTAGGATGGCTGAAGTAGGTGAGAAAAGGCCAAGGAAGATAGCTATGCAATGTTGGGGTTGTAATAAAGATCATAGGTATATAGATTTTCCTCATAGAAAGGATAGGGTGAAAGCTATTCACCATGTTCAACAATAAGAAATAGTGGAGGACATGGGCAGAATAGTGTCAAGGATCTATGAAGCCCTGGACAACAAGCAAGTTGAGTTTCAATCACACATGATTGAAGTTGAAGGTATGATCAATAACCATGCATTTACTATTTTAATAGAATCGAGATATAGTCATAGTTACATAGATCCTAAAGTTGTGGAGATATTTCTTTCACCAAGAAGCAAGCATGACAAATCTTCGCTGGTACAACTAGCTACAGAAGCAAAGAGGAAAATTGTTGAGTTGGTTAAATAATGTCCAGTGGGAATGAATGGACTGAGTACCAAGAAAGATTTGAAAATATTTCCTTTGGGATAATATGATTTTCTAATTGGTATGGATTGGTTAGAACAACACCATGCCCTATTAGACTATCATAACAAGGCATTCACTTGCTTGAATGAGGAAGGAAATCAGAGAGCGGTCGAAGGAATTCCCAGAGTAGTTACTATCTGGGAAATCTCAACAATGCAGCTAAAGAAGTGTTACAGGAAGGGATGTTAAATATTTGTAGCCCATGTGGAGGAAGAATCTAAGGATAAGGTGTCAAATCTGGAGGATCATGCAGTCCTGGAAGATTTTGAATATGTGTTCAAAGAGATACTAGGACTACTGCCAAAGTGAGATGTTGATTTCTCTATAAATTTGATGACTGGAGCATCTCCAGTATCAAAGAATCCTTAAAGAATGAGTACACCATAGTTGAAAGAGTTGCAAATGCAGTTGGAGTAGCTTTTGAAGAATGAGTACATACACCCAAGTGTGTCACCTTGGGGTAGCCCAGTCTTGTTCATCAATAAGAAATATGGGGCATTCATATTCTGCATAGATTTCAGAAAATTGACCAAAGTGACTATAAAGAACAAATATCCTCTACCAAGGATTGATGATCTATTCTATCAGTTGAAGGATGCAAGGATATTTTCAAATATAGATCTCAGAACAAGATACCATCAGGTAAGGATTAAAGAGGAATATATCAGCAAGACTACCTTTAGGACAAGGTATGGTCGGTATGAGTTCACAGTGGTGCCATTTGGGTTATCAAACACACCAGTTGTTTTCATGTGCCTAATGAATGGTGTTTTCCGAGAATATTTAGACAAGTTTGTCGTTGTCTTTTTGGATGAAATCCTTGTATATTCCAAGACATAGGAAGAGCATGAGCATCATTTTAGGATGGTGTTACAAGTGTTAAGAGAGCACCAGGTGTATGCCAAATTGAGCAAGTGCTCATTTGATCAAAACAAAATTCACTATTTGGAGCATATCATATCTGAAGAAGGGATAACAATGGACCCTAAAAATATTGAGGCCATAAAAGGGTGTACAACACCTAAAAATGTTACAGAAGTAAGATCTTTCATGGGTCTACTTGGCTACTATAGGAGATTCATTATAGGATTTTCGAGGATTGCTCACCCAATCACTTCCTTGCAAAGAAAAGGGGTAAATTTTGAATGGACAACAGAATGTGAAAAGAGCTTCCATCTATTGAATTAGTTGTTAACCAGTGCTCCAATTCTAAATATTGTATATCTAGATGAAGAGTTTATGGTTTTCAAAGATGCATGCAATGAAGGACTGGGTGGAGTCCTCGGCCATAATGGGTTTGTGATATGTTTTGAATCCAGGAAATTGAAAGAGCATGAAAGGCTCTGTGCCACTCACAATTTGAAGTTGGCATCCATAGTGCACGCCTTAAAGAAACAAAGACACTACCTCATGGGAAGAAGTTTTGGGATGAGAATAGACTATAATGGTCTAAAATATTTGTTTGACCAGCCTACTTTTAATGCTAGGCAAAGTAGATGGTTTGAATTCCTCTTTGAATATGACTTTGATATTAAGCACATCAAAGGAAAGGAGAACAAAGTGGTTGATGCACTTAGCAGGAGAGTGCATGAACTGGATGCTACAACCATTAACATGTATCATATGGATCTTAAAGGAAGAAGTTATGAGGCTGGAAAATTTTATTTGCAGTACATGGAATTGTTAACTAAATTGCAGCAAGGTAAAATGCAGCAGAAGGCTGAAGATTATGAATTGGGAATTGATGGAATTCTCTTGTAAAAAAACAAAGTTTATGTACCTAGTTCTCACGAATTCAGGAGTATGATCTTGAAAGAGATGCATAATGTGCCTTATGTTGGACACCCTAGATATCATAAAACAGTTTCAATAGTCAAGAGACATTACTACTAGCCAGACATGAAGAAATAAATTGCTGAATACATCGCCATATGTATGGAGTGTCAAAGGATCAAAGTTGAGCATAGACACCCAGTTGTGTTGCTACAACCATTACCCATTCCTGAGTGGAAGTGGGAGGTGGTGACAATGGATTTCATCACAGGATTACCCAGAACACGCAAGCAACATGATGCAATCATGGTGGTATTGGATAAGCTTTCTAAAACTTCCCATTTTATTCCATTGAAGACTAATCACAAGGAAAATAATGTTTTTGATATTTATATGAGGGGAGTAGCACACTTTCATGGAATACCCAAGATAATTATGTTTGACCTGAAAGTTTTGGAAAGGGTTATTCAAGGGGTTCAAAAAAAATATGAACTTCAGCACAACCTATCATCCTGAGTCTGATGGACAAACAAAAAGAGTTAATCATGTGATAGAAGATATGTTAAGAATTTATGTGATGGAAAAACCATCCATATGGGAAGACTACCTACACTTGGTAGAGTTTTCTTACAAAAATGGGTATCAAGCATCACTGTAGATGAGACTATTTGAAGCACTTTATGGCAGAAAGTGAAACACCCCAGTAAGCTGGGACAACCCAACTAATAGAGAAATGGTTGGGCCATAGTTTCTCAAGGAAATGGAATAAAAAATGCTACAGATTAAGCAGAATTTGAAGGTTGCCCAAGATAGGAAGAAAATATATTATGACAAGGGAATAACCCACAGGGAGTTTAAAGTGGCTGATCATGTTTTCTTTAAGGTGAAAGCCAACAAAAGTTCCCTGAAGTTGGGAAATTGTTCCAAGTTGGCAACCAGATATTGTGGGTTGTTTGAAATCCTAGAAAGGATTGGACCAATAGATTATATGCTTGCATTTCCTGCATGCATGACTATTCATAACGTATTTCATGTCTCATTGCTTAAGAAGTATATACATGATGCTAATCATGTGATTGATTGGAATGTGATTTAGGTGGAGCAAGAAGGAACTATATATGTGCACCCGGTGTGCATACTAGACCGAAAGAAAAAGTATCTCTAGAATTGCGCAATAAGGCTGGTAAAGGTCCAGTGGACCTGGTATGGTCCCAAGGATGCAACGTGGGAGCATGAGGATGTTATGCGATAAGAATACCTGCATATTTTTTAATATTTTGAACATATTGTGGATGTTGTATAAATCAGTTGCACTGAGGACAGTGAAAAAATAATGGGAGGGGATTGTAATACCCCAAGGTTGAGCCCAAGTTGTACTCATGAATGTAATTATGTTTATAGCCTGGTGAGCTAAGTATTATAAGATAGTAGGCTTATGTGTGTATTAGGTTGGAGATCCTAGAGGCTAAGGCCAGTGGCCCTAATTTTTGTATATGTAACTATGCAGATTATTAATAAAAATACATCGTTGCATTTATACTCACCATGAATAAAGAGTTATGGGGGACTAAGCTCCACTAGGCTGGGTAAGGGAAGGGAGATGAGAGGATGGAATGAGGGGATAATATTTAGATCTTCAGTCCAATAGAATAATATATTATTACTCTAAATGTTGTGAGTGGGATATGATTATATCCTAATTTCCTTTGGAAACAGGGTACAAATTCCAAATGAAGAGGAACGCGCTTCATGAGGGCCATGTGTCAGCTCGGGAACACGCAATATAAGTGAGAATTCATAATGTTTTAGGGTTCTCTCTTGGTCATTTTTGCACCAACGCACCCAAAAAGCACCGAGTACCCTGGTACACCTTGTTGAACTCCTAAACCACACTGAACCTCTATAACAGAACCGAATTGACACCCTTTCTACAACATACCCTGTGGGTTTCCTGCATTTTGTCTTTTCTGTACCATTTCCCCACACCCAGTTTTTGTTGTTTCCATCACCATGCTCATGTGTTGAAGAGAGAAAGTGAAGAAGCGAGTTGTCAAGCCTGTGAGAAATGCTCTCCAAGTGAGAGAGTGTGTTGAGGAAGTGAGTTATCCTGGAGGGACCTGAGTAGCAGCTATAGAGCTCTAATAATTCGTGATCTGGCCTATTGTTGGAGCCCAAGAAAAGGAGGTGAAGTAGGCAATGGGATTTTGTAGAGTCAAGGTGTATACTCGTATGGTGGGAAAAGCATGTGGGGAATGAGAGTCTATGAGTTGTGGGTGTAAGTGACTCCTTGGAGGAAATCCTTCGTGTTGTACTGTGCAACTTCCTGTTGTCCCTACCTAGCCTAGGAATCCCTTTCTTGGTGGATTTTAGTCCCAGCTCAGGGGTGACCCACCACTGAGAGTAATGAGCAGTGTGATCTAAGTCTAGGAGGTTTATGGAAGGTCTGCACGTAGTTCATGTACTTCAATAAGGAGATAAGTATCTTTTATGTGCTTGATTGTTTAATGATGTATTTAAGTGCATGTATGTGATTCTTTTAATAATATCATATGTCTCACTGCATGTATGTTTCGATATAATTTATTTAATTTCCTGTTAATTTTTATATGTGATTATTTCCGCAAAAGAAGTTTGTCTCAGTGGCGTTGCCTGGCTGGTTTGAAGGCTGGGGATGTTACAAGTTTGTATCAGTGAAAAAAGTATGTTGAGGAGTGATGTTTCCCGACCTGGTGGTGGTTGGGGATATCACAAGTTGGTATCAAAGCACAGAGTATGTTGAGGAAGTGATGTTTATCGACCTGGTGGTGGTTGGGGACATCACAAAATATCAGGAGGAAGAGTGACCAGAAGTATTTGAAGGGAAGAATCCTTTCATTTTCAAGATAAAGTGGACGTGATCCGCTTGAAGAGAAAAAAATATTTCCTTACCATCAGATCTGGGAAAGTAGAATGGGTGTTAACCTTTGAAGTCCTTTAGACTTCACATGTTTGAAGATTTTGAGCAAGTATTATGGAGGAGACAAATTTCCCGAAGTCTCAGGATCCAAAGTGAGTCTGAACCGTCTGATTGTGGGGACACATGTCAACATATATAACATTGTTCAGAATTTTGACGATCTGACTATTTGGAGGAAGTATAGATCAAGTGTGCAAGCTTCCTAAAGTTTCAAATTCCGAAATGAATCCTAACCATTGGCATAGGGAGCCATGTGTCGGTATATCTTGTAGTTCAGAGGCTTGGTTCTCCATAAGAAATGAGGTGTATTTTGTGTTGAGTCAGAAACTACTGTAGTTGATGTCGACCATCAGTCGAAGAGGGACACGTGGAGAGTAGATATAACCTCCACAAATTCAGTGTTAGAAGGTATTTTAAGTTGAAGCAATCAGTACTCCTGAAGCCCAGTGTACCAAATCCAATCGTAGTCATTGGATATCGATAGAATGAGGTCCGTTGATCCTTTCCATAGTCCGATTGTTCACGAGTTCAGCCTTTGGGAAGTTTGCAACATGTTTTTTTCAGAAGTCCCAAATCCCGAATCTCTGAATCCTTGAATTCTTTGGTAAAAAGAATATTGTTCTATGGTTTTGGCTCAGAGTCATGTGGATGACTCTGCTAGAATATAAGGACCCTCGCTAGTGGATTTTAAGCATGGGGAAAAGGTAAAGGACCTATGAAGATAATTTTGAGGGCTTAGTAGGAGCCCGAGAGCTAATTCAACTATGTAATATAAAACATCCATAGACTAGGAGGTCATGCAAGCCCTAAGAGTGGTAGGGGTTTGCGTCAAGTGGTATCAGAGCATATATCTTATTTGTAGACATCAGAAAAATATAGAAAGGAGAATACATGGAATCATGCCACCAAGGATACATAGAGACAAGCCAATGGTAAATGCAGCCATGGAAGAGGACATGAGACAACATTTTGAAAGGTTGGATGCCATAGAGAAAGCACGAAGAAGAGAACCTAATTTTGGCGACGTTGGTGAAAGTGAGAATGAAGATGTAGAGGATGGAAGCTATCATAGTCATATAGAGAGAGAAGGGAGTTCTAGAGGAGGACATTATGGTGGAAGAAACTCTTTTCTAAAGGAAGAGGAAGAGGCATAGGAGGAGGTCTATTTATACATCACCTTTTTAGATTGCATATGGTAATACCAAGGATGATTTTAGGGGCTAAATTTCTCTCATGGGATAATTTTCCATGGTTTTTCCAAAAACGAGATTCACTATTTTCAAAATGATTCTCCCAAATTCTATAGGATAAAATTATTTTACCTTAAAAATCGCCAAAATTTTATAAAAACTATATTAAATCCTTAGAATTATAATATTTTTACAAAAATATTGCCAAACATTTATAGTTGGCATATGAAGGATTAGTAATATTCGACAAGGTTTCTACATTTTAAAATAAATTTCCATCCTTAAAATCATCCCTATATGGTACATAGGAAGTTTTTCCTACCTCATTAGGACTGCTAGTGATGAGACTGCTGCAAGAATAGGAAGTTGAACCAAGTGATGATCTAAAGAGGATAAACCAATTAATCCATGGGTATAAAATGAGAGAAAATGTCTTCAACAACTCACAATTGCACCAAGATAAAATGAAAAGAGCCTTTGATAGACATACTAAGGAAGATGATTTCAAGGTGGATGATTTGGTACTGAAGTGGGATGCAAGGAATGACTATAGAGGGAAACATGGGAAGTTTTATCATATTTGGCTGGCACAATTCATGATTGTTGCATACCATGGAAACAATGCCTATTTTCTATAGGAGCTTAATGGAGATATCATTGATGGAGGACATGTGAATGGCAGGTTTCACAAACACTATCTTGTTTAAAAAATTTCCAATCTCTCCATTTCATTGTAAATAACCATTTTATTTTTAGATGAAGAATTTAAACTCAATAATCAACAAGAAATTGAAGCCTGGAGTGAAGGCCCTAAGTTTATGCTAAGTTGAGTCAAAGTTGTGTCAAGAGAGTCTTGTCAATAATTGTGTTTGTCAGTTTAGAGTCTTTGAATCAAATAAATCCCAATGGTTAGGAACTTGGTCTTCTTCTCTTTGCTACCTCAATGGGATGATAACATCCCCATTGGAGCCAATTGTTAGCACCATGATTTTTGTATCTAGAGTTAGAGGTTTCTACAAAAACAAATTCAGAGTCATGCCATGATCTTGGGAAAAATCAAAACATTATTAGATGAGTCATAGTTAGTGTGTCAAAGTTTATGAGGTCAGTGGCAAAATAAAGAATGGCTTGAAATGTCAGTAAGGATTTTATCCATAAGTTGGTTTAAAGGGTGTATTGTATTTTTCATAAAACACTACCACAAAGGAAAGAAATTCAAGAGTGTAAGGTTTGTCATGTTGAAGTTGTAAACGTCTATTTTCCTAAGTCTCGAGTCATGTTGAAAAGTGGGAATTTATGTACCAAGGTCAAATCAAGTGGTTAGGATGAATGTCATGTCAAAAGATATTATGGTTCATAATTACCTAATAATGAGGTTAGAAAAGGGAAAAATCATGCAACTTCATATCATTTGTACCATTGCAAACTTCAAAGGTGTACCCATTGTGCAAGTTAGCTACACAAATCTTTAACTTCCCTTAAAACATCTTGTCTCTATGGATATTCCATTCCTTTTCATAATTTCGTTCCTTATCCTTTCAAGCAGAAATATTGACCATATTTCATTTTTCTCCACCACCTTCAAGACTTGTGTGTCGTCCATATCCTTTCCTATAAGCTCTGAAACCCTCTTCTACATAAATATTGTGTGCTTCTAGTCACTACGTAAATCTATTACTCTGGTTTTCTTGTGTATACTACATTGTTTTCAATCATTGTTCAAGAGTTTTTTCTTGGATCCCATTGCAAATTAGCTTCTGGAACGAGGTTTTTTTTCACACAATCAACCTTATTTATTTTGAGATAAATTCTTATTACCTACTTGATGCAGTAGCATCTCTCCATGTCAGCCAGCCAACCAGCCAGCCACATCGAGCGCGTGCATTCAAGATGAAGAGAGGCGCAGCCTCATTTAAAATCTGAATTGAATGTAATTTAATGTTGTAGGTTGGTGAGCCATGAAGTCATGCCTTTGTGGAGGAATTAGGTAGATCGGCCATTAATGCTTGTATGGCTGAGATCTAGATCCGATTATGTACTAGACAGCCCATTCAATGTAATTGAATAGGGTAGGTAGATTGGAGGGAAGAGCTCGAAGAGCCCCCTCAGGTAAAAGAGATTTCATATCTCATTTTGGTGAGAGTTGAGTGGTAGTTGAAGATAATCTACGAGTAGAGAGCAGAAGAGAAGGAGCTGAGACCTTGTCACATACCGTGCTCAGGAACACATTGTAAATACAGGCATTTGCCATATTTAATACAAAGAGCAGTTTTTCCTGCATGTATTTCTTTGTTATGTGGATGTCTATGAGTGTTCTTTTATGTTGTATATGTATATTGTAGTTGTGCATTTGCAGAAGTGTGTTTGATTTCGGGTGAAGGTATTTGAGGCTTCACACCAGGAGGGTGTGACAGAACACTACAGGTTTTGATAGTCGTGCACAGAGGATGCATTTCTGAATACTGTGGGTTCAGACAAGGACGTGTTGCGGCACAAGAACTGGAGTCAACAATTCAAAGGAAGACCGCAAGGTTGTTGAACACCTTGGAGGCAAAGCTGTGTATGAGAGACACAGTTGCAGACAGAAGCTCTGAGGAGTTCTGTAGAGATCTGCCAAGTGGGCATTGAGCATATGCATAATGGTGCATTAAGAAGAACTCTGCTATGAGTTCAAAAGAATCAGAATCACTGAGGATTCTGTGAAGCTCTTCCAGGTGGGCATTGAGCTAGTGCAAGAAGTGCACAAAGATAGAACTCTGCTGTGAGTTCAGGAAGAAGAGACAGAATCACTGAGGATTCTGAGAGCTCTGCCAGGTGGGCATTGAGCGAGTGCATAAGTGCACAGAGGACAGAATTGTTGGATGTTCTGTGAAAAGATACTTTGCCAGGTAGGCATAGAGACATTGTGCAGACAGGCACAGAAAAGGAGAAGAGAACTCTTTTGGGTTCTATATTCAAAAGAAAGAGTCCACTGAGGGATCTTCACAGGGTTGTTGAACACCCTGATAGGCTCAGCAAGAGGTTTCTTGAGAAAAAAAAGAGCCAGGAGGCATTTCATTCTCCATCTGCAGGAGAAGAAAGAAAGATAAAATCCCTTAGGGGTTTGAGTGGTTGAGAAGCTCAGGAGAGACAGGACTGTGTGTGCGTAAGGACCCTACAGAGGGCAGGAGTTGAAGAACTCTTTGGAGGAGTTCAGAGTCTATAAAATCTCAAGAGGAACAGCATCGTGGAGAACACAAGGAAAGAACTCAAAGTTGTGGAGCTCACAGAGGAAAAAGAGCACAAAGGTTGAGGCCTTTGAGAACTTGGAATTCTCCCAAGGCTAGGAAGAAAGTGCAGAAGCTTAGGAGGGAGCACAACCACCGTCAGATTGGCTGGTGAAGGAGATATGGACCATTGGTTTCTACATCTAGGAAGGAGCAGGAGGAGTGAACAGATGAGGAGATCGTTAGTCAATGGATCTCACTCAGATACCCACCAGCCATTGGATCAGGTGAAGGTATGCAGAGTTTAGCCTCTGGAGTAAGCGCACAAGAAGGATGGATCTGAACTGTCAGATCTTGAGAAAATTTCCTGTCAGTCATCGGATCGAACAGGAGATGCACGAGGTTTACCATCGGGAGTCATGAGGACAAGAGATCGGTAATTTCTATAGGAAAAGTCCCGGGAAGATCTAGACCGCCTGTCAGTTGGGACACGTGGCGGAGATCGAGGTGTCGAGAGTCGGGATATCGACATTCCCGTGGACAGGAGATCGGGTAAGTCCACCTTGAAAACCCCGACACAAATCTGGGTCGTCCATCTGAGAGAGGATGCGTGTCATGCGATCGTCCATTCTGGAGATCCAGGCACTAGACATCGGGATATCAGCACTCGGGAAATTGGAGTTCCTGAGGTCGAGAAAATTGGGACATCAAAACTCTCAAAACCACGAGGAGGAATCTGAATCGTCCATTAGTGGAGGATGCGTGGTAGCAATCAGATCCATCGGGAAAAGTCCCGACAGGAAGTCATCTATCGGCATTTGGGTCATCAGGATATCAAGAATCCTGGTGAAAAGAGGTTTGGGCATTTCAGAATTACGAAGTTTGAAACCCAGAAAAGGAGGAAAGTGCCATTGTGGGCTAGTTGTCAGCGTACTCGACAAGGAGGAAAGTGCCATCATGGGGGCCAACTATCATCATAGCGGAGAATTGGGATTCGAGGGATCAGCAATCCCATGGGAAAATGCATTTCAGCATTTGAAACCCCGAAGCCCCGATAGGTGGTATGACTGCGGTCATATAGAGGGAGGTCGTATGGACCCAAAGGTCTATCCCAGGGGACTAGCGAAAGTTGACGTCATATCGGGATATCGAGGATTTCGAGGA
>JASDQU011100607.1:17827-30931 GCA_032191745.1 Picea mariana | reverse complement strand
TCATTGTCAGAAGAGGGGTCATCTCATTGACCAATGTTGGACGTTGCATCCAACCTCTCATCCACATCACAAGAAGCAGTTGGGTGAAAATATTGACAAGAATGGAAGAGGAGATTCCATCATTGAAGTGGGTCAAGATGATTCGCAAGAAAACAACTTTCAGCAGAAGGATTCGCCATTGAGTTGGCTTGGTAAGAAATGGATTGATTTCTTAAGTAAGTAAGGCTTGCATTCTTTCTGTTTAGATGCACATTTCAGCCTTCACTATTTACTTTTGTTGAAGTTGACAAGTTGCAGCAGTTTGTCATATTTTGGTAGAGGCAAGTTTGCATGTGAATGCTTTTATTTTTGTAAGCATACTTGTGATATACCTCCTCATTCAAGAACATGTAAAAGAGGGGTATGTTGTTCATTTTATTACAGCCACATATACTTTTCATATTCATCTCATTAGTACCCACATGTCTTGGGTTTGAGTACCCATGTTTCTACAGGAAAGAGAGTTGAAGAAACTATGCACATGCTTTTGGTTTTGAGAGTGCATAAAACAATGAACTTAAGGATTGTCATCATGGATGAGTCATGACTGTCGCATGATTGTTTATCATGTCTTTAGACTTTTCATTTTGGATGGTTGACATGTTTCACTTGAGTCTCGACTTGTGTCGAAATTTGCTTGATGACCATGTGTGTTGTTCATAGTTTTCGACTTGTGTTTAGTCGATTGAGTTGGATGACTTGTAAGTCAATTTTGAGTACACTAAAGTGCAGAAAAACACCATGTGCTTTGATGAAGCACAAGAGGTAACAATTGCTTGAAGAGAAAAAAGATTATGCTGTCATTATTTTCAGTCTTGTTTAATTCATTTTCAAGATTGATGGTTTTCTTGGCTTGTGACAAGATGTCACAGGAAAATTTGCAGTCATTGGAGAGCGGATTGTTGATGCCAAAGAAGTTCACATGAGGGACTTGGTTCTCAGTGGGAAGGCTGACAGTCTTTCAATTGCAGAGAGAACAGTGGGTCAGTAGTAGCTAGAGAGCAGTGATTGAGGGACAGAGCCAGTTGCGGAGCAAGGCATGTCAAGGTACCCAGGTGATTGTCGAAAGGTATTTTCAAGTAGAATCAATTGATATAACTTGAAAGAAGAAGAGTATTGAAGCTCAGATTGATGATTATAAGCTTTTGTGGGTCCA
Source organism: Picea mariana (assembly GCA_032191745.1). Lineage (NCBI taxonomy): Eukaryota > Viridiplantae > Streptophyta > Pinopsida > Pinales > Pinaceae > Picea > Picea mariana. The sequence goes on along the minus strand of JASDQU011100607.1, from coordinate 29,736 downwards.
AAAGCCTTTCAGTGGGAAGGCGTGATCAGAATCTGGACCAGGGGTCTAAAATTTGCTCAATTTTCAAAGTGCTCGGAATGCAACGAAAACGGTGCCATTGCGTCTGTCTCGTTCTCCTAATTCCGGCGGTATATTTACTTTCGCAAACGGAGTCCGTATGGAGAAGTTATTGAGGTCTGTTCGCCGAGCCAAACAGGGAAAAAATTGATGCTGACTGGGCAGTTCATACAGGACACGTGGCAGGCTGTACAACTGACGTGGCAGACCATACAGCTGACGTAAGTGACCGTACGATGATGTGGCGGCTCCTGGGCATGACACGTGTCATGCATTTATGGGCTCTTCAATTTACGGTTTGACCAATCTTGAGGTGACATGTGTCACCACTGGATGGGTGACACGTGGCACCAGGGTGACGTCATCATCCTGCGTGGCAGTCGACGTGGCAGGTAGGTGACGTGGCACGTTCTTATTGGTTGACTGTGGACGAATCACGTCTTGACATGTGGCATCAGTTTGGCGTATAGAAAAGTGCCACGTGGCCCAATTAAGAGATGCCACGTGGCACCCATCTGTTGGCGGTTGATGTTGGTTCATTTGTGTATGTAAAATTTATATGGGGGTCCACGGGGTTCGACCCCGGGACCTCCCCTCGCCTTATGCCTTCACAAATCTACCATAACCACAATGCCGCCGCGTGTTCCATGTGTGTGGAATGGTTTTAAAATGATTTAAATTTGCAGTTTTATGTTATGGAGCGCGGGGTCGGGCTGGGGCTTAGCCCCGACCCGCGGTCACATAGACTTCGCATATGACTCTACTTCATTGTAAACAATTGCGCGGGAGTATGTTTTGGTTTCAATGTATTATTGCGCGCGGGAGGTATAGCCTTCGGACCCCGGTTCCATGGCTAATCCATATGATTAATGCATTTGCAAAGGGCACGAGCAGTGGTTTAAAAGTGTTACAATAAAGCCGTGGTTTTATTACCTGTTCCATGTGACCACACGATATATACTTTTGCGCGCGGAATTACATTATACACCAATGTTTGTATTAACATATGGTGTGCGGGACAATTTTAAAATATGACCCGCGTATTTGTATGTTTCTTTTAACCGCGGTTTTGGTGGTACTAACATGTGACCGAATACACATATAACACGGTTTGTGCGGGGATTACAACTGTTTACCACACGGTTGTGTGAATTGATACATACGACCATTATATATTTTGGTTGGGCGCGATTTTATAACCATGGATTTAAATGACGCGTGGTTTTTCGTTTTGTGTTAAAAAATGGTCACAAACATGCGCCCTCCACTTGGCACGCACCTGTTTAAACCAAGAATGGTGAGCCTATATTAGCACTGGGACGTGGCCATATGGTCACCCATGCGCCCAACACCTCCGACTTGGAGGGCTTTTGTTTCGGTTAACTGATCGACAATTTGCACCATTTTCGGTAACGCACGTGGGGGCTAGGTTTTGGAGGCAAAAACGCTCAGAAGCCAAGTTTAGTTTTGCAGAGTGCAGAATGGCGAACAGGTTACAGCAGGCTTGAAGGGGAAAAATGGCAGAGGCCATAACTTGATGAGTTTTTGACCAAATCAGGTGTTGTAAAATCCCAGCTAGGGGTTTTTGGACGTTATGAGTCCATTGGTGATGTTATCACAGGCATTTGAAGAGCCCATTTGCAGGTTTTTCACATTTGAAGTTTGAGGAAGCTTCAGGAGCCTTAAATCCCTCATTGTTTGAGGCATTGCTCAGATGATCCCATGTCCATTTTTGGAGACTGAATAGTCATTTTTGACTGTTTATTATACTCTGAACACATTGGGACAGGTTTCAGATCCATTGGAGGACTTCTACATGCATTTTTTCTCCATTGAAGCTCAGGGAAGCTTGGAGGCCATTTGTAGAAGAGGTCATTGTTGGATGAGACAAGATCCATTTGCAGAGTTTTTACAGTCAAATTTGGGGTTTTTATGTATTCTGAATCCAATGGAACAGTCTGTAAATCCATTGGAGTTTAGCAGCAGCTTGTAATGAGCATTTGACAAACTAATCCCAAAGAGCCAAGTCCATTGAAGGAGGCTCAAGGAGACGTAGCCCAGAGAGGGGTGAACTCCTTTATCATCTTGTTTTTGTTGTGAGTTTACTGTGTTATTTGCTGCACTTTTTATGGCTGTGTATTGATTTATAACACATGATTAATCATTTAAAAGAACATTCCTCACACATAAACATTGACAAAGACAAGCAAGAACTTAACATATAAACCAGTCTTGCATATTTTAACACATAGAGCAAGGTCCTGTTAAGATTTATATTATGAGGTAGAGGGTGCTTGCATAGAATAACAAGTTAGCCTTCTATTTTCAGATCACTATCAGCGTACCTGACAAGGAGGAAAGTGTCATCGTGGGGGCCAACTGTCAGCATAGCGGAGAATCGGGATTTGAGGGATCGGCAATCCCGTGGCAAATGCATTTCAGCATTTGAAACCCCGAAGCCCCGACTGGTGGTATGACTACGATCATATAGAGGGAGGTCATATGGACCCAAAGGTCTAGCTCAGGGGACTAGCGGAAGATGACGTCATATCAGGATATTGGGGATTCCGAGGAAAAAATGTTTAGGCATTTCGACATTGCGATGTTTGAAACCCCGATGGGAGACAAGGCTGTGGTCTTGTGAGATAGTGGTCATGTGGGCCAGGAGCTTAGCCTAGAGGGTCAACGGAAATTGGAGCACATCAGGATTTTGAAGCCCAAACCCCGAAAGAAGGATAAGGATGTGGTCTTATGAATTAGCGGTCACATGGAGCAAGGCATAGCCAGGAAGGGATAATGCGTAAGGGGCGTGTATCGGTGAAATTGCTCATTGGAGATCGGGGATTCAAGAGGTCAAGAACTCTTGACGTCAGGGATCACGAAACCTCGAAAATCGAAACTGGATCGGGAAAAGGTCACGGGTGCGTGTAGAAGATCATGACAGGGAAAAGAAGGACCTGTGGATCGGAATTTTAGCAGAGATTCCATTGGGAATTGAAAGAGTCACTTCAGCTCACATGAGGAATTGAACGATCCTGTGAGTAGGAGAGCGCGACGAGGTGGTGGTCGTGTATTCTTACTGCATCACTATTTCTGTGCCAAGTTTTCCATTGTTGTTTGTCGATGTGATGGGTTTTTTTTGTTGATTATTGTTGTGTCTAGTTTCACACTGCGCCAAATTTCTCTGTTGTTTTTTACTGCAGCGTCGAGTTTCCTGCCGCTGATTTGTTTGCTGCACAGAGTTTCATGTTGCTACCTTTTCTTGCACACCATGAAAAAGTCACTATTCTCATTCATTGCATAGAGGTTATTGATCATATTTGTTTTCAGAGGTTGTTTTTCCCTTTTTCAGTGCACATAGGATATTAAAATCTATTGTTGTGCACCTGCAGTTGACATATATCAACATCATGACAAGTCAATGAAAATGAAAGAATGCAAGAAGCGGTAAAGTCGTGAGGTTTGAGCCACAAAATTTAAATTTAGTAAACACAGACCTAGCGACTAGAGTGTCCTTTGAACAATCTGGATGCATAATATTCTATGAAAAGGTTCAAGGGTATAATGCGCAACTAACCAAGCAGTCCGCTCTTAAACTTACTGGTGTCGGTGCAACTATTGCAGAGATCGCTTTGAAAGTGTTAGAGAAAACCATATCAGTTGTGATGGAGATTCCTATGCAAGGATAAAAATGGTTTAAAGGTATTCCATTATATACTTCATGTTATATTGATTTTCTCAAACCTGAATACATAAATCAAAAGATTGGAGTCAACATTCTTAGTGAATATCTTTTGGAATGTTTTAAGAAACTACTGAGGATAATTCGGAAGTACTTTACTTGTGAGGGTAGATTTGACAAGGTACATCAATACCACATTAGGATCCTAATGAATTTCATAGGGAGAAGTCATTTAAACTTAACTTTCTTCTTATGTATAATCCTGGGAAGAATGGAAGACAGTGTCCAATCCAAATTTGACCAGCCAGAGAGTAGCATATTCCATTTTTCCTTGATAAAGATGTTGGTCGTTGAGGATCTTGGAAAGTTAAACAAGGACTAGGATTCCTTCTTGATTTCATCAAACATTTCCCTGGAACCTGAAGGAGATACCCCATTCTCTACTGATAAATCAACATTTCATTGTTCAGGGGTAAAAGGAGGAGGTGTTACTGAAAGGGGAAAAGGAAAAGAAATTGAGAATTCATCACCCAGTCAGCCAGCCTTAAAGAAAAGAAGAAAACTATTATTCACTGATAAAACTGAGGAGACACAAGATCCCATTAAATCGCGCACCAGGTCCTCCGCTAGGAGGTTTCCTATACCCACAATTAATACACAGTTTGTTGAATGTGCAACCTAGGAGATTAATGAAATGAAAGTGGATTCAGGTAAGGAGGATGCATATATCAAGGAGGTGAAACAATGAATCAAGAAATATCAATATGTTATAGTCCAATTATATCAGGAAAATAGAGAATTGAAGAGGAAGCTAACAAAAAACATTACTAAAGCACAAGAATTGTAGAGCAAAGAAGGTCATAGATCTCCTACCTCACCAACAAGACGAGAAAATAATATAAAATGGCTAAAAAATAAGCTAAGAGAAGCTTAAGATGAGATCATTAAGCTCAGGGAGGAAAAAATAATATCAGAGGAAGGGATCACGAAACATTACAAGAAATGAAGACCAATTATAGATGATGCCTGTGCGGCCATCTCGGATGCTCAATCAAAATTAAAAAGGAACATGGCTTTGTTGAGACAGGTGACGAGTTTAAAGAGACAAAATTTGTCATTAAGAAAGGAAAACAAGACCTTACGACTACAAGTGATATTGGATAAGGAAGATATGGAAAAAATGAATGATCCCATCCTTTGTTTCCAATTGTATTTGCACGAACAAGCTCAACATGAATATCTGCCACGTGAAATCGCTGCGCAAATAACACAACCAACATTTGCACAACAAAAACTAGAATTTATCGCACAAAGGTGACAGTGTTGTCCAATGGTACACATGATGACTCATCAAAGCTATATGGTTGAAAGTTTCTCAAGAATTTATGATTGTAAATGACATTTTGGTTAGGATATGATTAGCAAATCAAGTTTCCTATTTTTGGTAATTTTTATAACTTTTTGTTCTTTTTGAAAACAACCAGGTCCATAACTCTAGGAGATAGTAGTTCGACTTTTAGCAGCTAATTGTAGCTTTAGTTTTCTATATATATGGACTATTTTGATGTAAAAATGGGGGGTGGGCATAAGTATAGACATTTTGATCCTAAATGTAATTTTCTGAATCTAAAGAAATACAAATGTAGAAGCCATGAATTCTTTATGAAAAAAATTTTAATGCTGGTGATCTGAAGATTGTACTCTTCTTTGTATGTATTCCCTATGTACTTATTTTCATCTGCACTTTTCTTCTCTTTAAATTGGTACATTAAAAGTCCATAATTCATCTAATGGTGATATAGAATTAACTGATTTAAATTTTTTATATCTTCTTAACTAAGGTCAGAATTCATCCTTTGTGATGCTTTGATTTTGTTATGTGTTTTTTTTCTTCTTTCACCTTATATGATTAAACTCAACATTTAATTTCATCACTTTGTTTATCTTTTGTTCCTCTAAGGAGTTATATCTACCAATCATTTGTTTTCTTTTTTTTTAGGGGTTGAATCCATAGCCCTATAAATACTATACCTTTTTGTCAGCAAACTTTGAAAAAATATCTCAAAATTCCAAATCTAGCCATCATTTTAAAGAAACATGTCTATCAAAGATCAAGTCTTAGAGAGAGCCCTCTCTAGATTGGAAATGATAGTTTTCATTCTTAAAGTTGGTTTGTAGGTTACCTTTGTAGATTGTTTCTCCAACCCAACAATTTACTCAGCGTTAACATTTTGGCATTGTTGTCAGGGATGAAATTGAAAAGTTTCCTGGGGAAAGAATGATTTAAAGCTTTATATTTAATTCCTAAGGGTAACAGTGAATCAAACACTTTTTTTTTGATGAACTATTCTTACCCTGATGACTTCATTTAATAACATAAACAACATAAAGTTTTTTCCCTTTTTTGAGAAAATAAGAAATCCTGGCTCCTAAGAGAATTCACACTAGAAGGAACCCCGATCCAGAACCAATAGCATCTGTGTCTGATCCTGAGAATCTATTACACAAAAGAAAATAAAAGGCAGTCAAATCATTTTCTTTCCTGGACATAAATCTATCTTTACCCAAAGACGACTTAAAAGTATCGATGACCTTGACTTTGATTTAAAATTTGAACAAACCTTGTTCAGATCTAGATCAAAATTTAAGTTGAAAGAAATTATCTTTGATGAGAAGAAATTCCAGTCTTTAATTCCCATTGTCCCCATTCTATTAATTTCCAAATACCTAAATACAAAATACTACAATAGTACCAAAGATATCTGAATACAATCACCACACAAGATATATGGAACAATATAGAAAACCACCACTTTATTATATCAAAACCCTTGGGGTAGGGAAACACAATACAATCGATCCTATTATCGAAGGGATCCTCTTTTTTTCACTTGCCTAATGATCTTGATCTCCAAATACAATACTTCTCTTCATGTCCCATTACATTTTTTTAACCCCTTTACATATTGCTACCTGTTAGCATTAAAATTTTGTCCACAAATGGTTAAAGGAATCTAGCATCTCCAAACACCTATTAGTTCACCCACAACTTCAAAAATGCATTTTCCAAAAGGTAAAAACTATACAACTGGTTAAAAAATTAGCATGCATAGAAGAACTACAGGAAGCGCGTGCACATGCATAGGTCAGAAACGTCAGAAAAGCACACATGCGCCCGAGGTGCAATTGTGTATGATAAAAGCCGCACACTGCTAAGAATGACACATTTATGGTTCTTGTCAGCCCCTCACCCACTTCGAGTTCATATCCCAAGTTGATTTGACCCTCAAATCCGAGCTGAATCCGAGTGGGGGGCTGTTCAAATACCTAAGGGTGCCCTAAAGGGCCCCTTGTTCACAATAAAGACCGGTTGGATAATGCCTCAAAGATTTTCTATAAAAAGAGGCCATGGGTGAACTATGAATTCAAGAATCTAATTGTATTGTTATGTTGCCTCTATTCTCCTACAAGGAACCTCTTTCCTTCTTGGAGCATACTAGCATCATCGCATTAAGCTATTCACCTCACCTCTTGAGGGAATAAGCTTGGATTTCTTCACCATTTCCCTTCTAGTTTTCCATTTCTAAGAAGAGATCTCATGTAGGGGACTCAAGAGCCCTCCCTTGGAGGAAGAGGGGATCCATAAGTCCTCCTTTTTCCTTAGTTTTTCCCCACTAATACAATCTATCCATTGGTGGCAAGAATATTGGTCAATTGTTTGATTAATTTTGGTTCTAATTTCCTTGTGCACTGTAGTTTTGTTTCTTTAATTGCTATTATCTTGGTTGTTTGTTTATTTCATGTGATTTAGTCATTTGAATCACACACTAACTTATGTCCTATTCAACTAACCCAATTGAACTTGCAAGTGTCCCTCTTTTTCTCATTCAATTGGTGAAAAGAATACAACATATTGGTGACCATACTGGGGAAAGGTATCAATTTACTCCCTATTTGGGTTGTTTAAGCACTTATTTTTGATCTATTTACCTTTCATGGATCATAACCAGCATAGTCCTACTTACAAAATATGAATTCAGACCTGGAATAAGAGAATTTCATTCAAGATTTTCTTCCCAGGCACATATCATAACGTGCGTGGGTTTTTCAGCCCACAGTCACGTATTCCGAGCACATGTGCCAAAAACATTGTGTTTCCCAGCACATTCTACGCATGGTGCACCAATAGGTCCTTGTTTCTCTGTGCATTGGCGCCACACGCGCCTCTGTCTAAACTGGGGCCCATGCACCTGCCCACAAATCCAACATTGTAAGAGTTTTTTGTGATGTTTGGAAGCCCCCTAGCCTTCTAAATATTGATTCTATGCAATTTGTAAATGCACAACACTTAGATTCCCTCTTCACATGAAGGATTAGTCAAAACATAGGCAATTAGGGGGTTAAAAAGAACCAGATTTCTCTTCTTTTTCTTTCATTTTACCACATGGATGGCTTGTTTTGATTGTAAAATCTAAGATAAGATCATTTTCTATCACGTATATAAACACTTGCATTGGGACCAGAAATCAAACTTCAATCATTGAGTATGCTCTTCCCTCACACCATAGAAAGATATTGAGAATCAGAAAAACAATTGAGGGAAGATTCCATCTCCCTTAAATGCAAAATATTTAGGAGAGGAAAATCCCCCCTAGGCCCCCTCTTAGTTTCTTTTCAAAACATCTTAAATTTGTAAGGGCCCATACATGCCCTCATGTTCCAAAGATAGGATAGTTTTGGAGCTACTTTCTTAGTTTACATCACTAGGGGAGTTTAAATATTTTTGTAAAAGGCCCATACATGCCCACATGCTTGCAATCTAGGATAGTTTTTTAAGCTTTCTTAGATTAAATCACATTAGGGAGTTTGAAGGACTGGTAAGGACCCACATGTCCACATGTTAGTTTTTTAGGGAATTTAAAATTCCGCAAGGTTGTACCAATGGCATCTAGTAAGATAGGTAATCAAGACTTGTAAAGGACCACACGAAGTCCACATGTTGCAAGGTGACACCTAACTTATTAAAAATTTGGCACATTTTATCACTTTGTCACACACAAAGTCACTACTCACTCACATAATTTCATCTCGAATTGTGGAGGTTGAACTAGGTTTCCTCCAAAGGGATTCTGAAATGTTCCACTATTTCTTGAAGGAATTATCCACTCCCACTTAATTCAAACGAGATTGGTTCACACCCCCAATATCTCAAACAACCACGTCTAATTTTTTTCTAAAACACTCACTAAGTTTTCCTCCACAGAAGGTGCCAAAATAATTTTTTTAGTCTAGGTAGGATCTCAGGGATAGGCATGCAAATAACTCCCCATTATCTGGTTCTCACATCTTCAAACATTAGAAGTTGACAAATAGGGAACTTTAAAATCCTCTAATTCAAGTGTTCCTAACACCATAAGGCAGGGAGATACCCGTGAAGGGTCGAAGGCTGAGGTCTAGTTGTTCTGTGCATCCCCCCTTGAGGCACCCACCTCTTGGACGGGATCCATCCCGTGACCTATTTTTGAGGCAAAAAATATAAATATCGCACTTTGACTGAGGTACCTAGTGACCAAACTTTAGGACATCTACCCAGGTGGAAATTATGTGTTGCAATTGCACCTTGATCAGATTTTGTGTGGCTATTCGGAAATATCGCCAGCTCGTTCAGGATATGCACCCTCTACCCCTCATTATAATTGATTATTTCATCCTTCACTATTTCCTCTTCCAGTGGTTTTAGACCCCACTGTTGAGTACTATTAGAAGGTCCGGTGATATTTGAGAGGAAGGACGTTACTTCTTTTTAGGACAGGAGCATTTGTTTTCTTTTTTCTCCCACGCAGACAAAATCCACCTACCCACGTGTATTCTTATTGTCAATTGATTTATGTGTGATTCTCTTGTGATTACATACGATTGTGAGATATATTGTGAAGGTACAAAAATTATACAAAGACTCTTGTTCATTTATTTCTCTCATCACCATTCTCACACATTTCACTTTTCTAGTCGGACATCATAGGGGACCCACAAAATCCCCGTCGTTTCAGATGCTTGCAGAACCTCCCTCCTCTTGTAGGAGGAGTTCCTAGTCTTTACAACTCATCGGCTCAACCATCTCACACCCCTATGAGTGCTACTATATTGGGATCAACTTTGCTTGGTTCCACTTTACTTGGGTCCACTTCCCAAGGTCAACCATCCACTACCTTTCCTTTATAGGGAAGTAGGGGGAAGACTTCTTCTCAAGGAGGAAGTACAACCCCACCTAACCCCACTGAAGGGTTAGGTACACAAATCGCTCACACCATGGTTGGAACCAATCCTCCACCACCACTCCAGATGCCATATTTGGCCTCCCTCAACATACCGAATCTGAGAAAAATCATGAATGATCCTATATTGCATGACCCCACATGGCCTGCAATGCCTACCAAACTACCTTTAGACATTCCCATGTTTGAAGGAAATGTGGGAGAAGATCCTGCCAACCATGTCATGACCTTCCACCTATGGTGTTCTTCAAACAACATCATGGATGAATCCATTCAATTAAGGTTATTTCAGTGCACACTCACAGGCCCATCAACCAAGTGGTATGTAGACGACAAATCAGGGTACCATGTGACTTTTGAATCATTGGCCAAAACATTTTTGACCTTATTTCAACTACCAATCCGCCATGACAATGGTCTAGAAATGATCTCATATGTTAAAAAAATCTCGTCGATACATATTGCCAACCACATTCACAAATGGCATCGGCGATGTGGTTTATGCAAAGCAGAAACCACCAAGAAACAATGCCTCAATTAGTTTCTCAGATCACTCATAGCTCTCCTTTCCAAATATGTGGCCTCCACCTCCCCCCAAAGTGAAGAGGAAGCCATCAACAAGGCTCAAAAGAACAACGTCATTTATTCACAGTCATGATACTTTTATACAGTACTACCCAACACCCCGAGACCTGTACCATTCAGCCAGGACAAACCTGGGATGTCTCACTCAGCGGATGGATTGATTGGTACCACAACTCACCACAATCCATACATCCAACCACCACCTATGTATGGTACTCCCCAATATCCATTGATGTATGGAGGACCCCCTTGTTACCCTCCCCCCCTTATCAGCATCCATACCCTATTGTCCTCCCTCCACCCATGAGTGGACCCTCATTGGCACCCATGATGCGCCCGGATGTTCAACCAAGTTTTGGTACCCCCTCTACCTCAGCTTACACCCTGAGCACTAGTGAAAGTGCTACACCTTCCTATGTACCCTACGAATTAGTACCACAAAATAATCTATATTTTCCATTTCCTACTCCTCCATATCCCATTGCTCCTCCATAAGGACAACCACACACTAGGGTTAAATTTGTTCAACCCTCTCCCATTCAACAATTTCAAAATTTTCAACAACTGAAAATGGAAAAAAAAACACTCATCAGTCAAATAATTCCAAAAAGAAAGGGAAAAACTGAAACAATAATAACCCAGGACTAGGGGAAAACAACCCCCAACAAAATCATCCTGCTGGGGGAAACCGGAATCAGGGGAAGCAAAACCCCCAAGGGGGCAATAACAACAAATTCCAAGGGAGGAAAAACAACAAGAACCTTCGGATGAACTTCTCTTGTTCCCTTTGCGGTGAGCATGGTCATTATACTCACCATTTCCCCCAAATATTCGACTTCAAATGAATGAAATATTCCATGAATGCGCCATTTCCTCTAGTGTCGCCTTCCCCTTAGAAGGCCCCACAACATTATTTGCAAAAACCACCCTCGCCTGTGTTACAAAACCCTATTCCACACCAAGGTGTGATGAATACCCAACAGGAGATGCATCCTTCCCCACCATAGATGGGACAGTATCAAAACCCTGGGAATCCAACGGATCACAATATCCTCCTCAATAGCAAAGAATAAATTCTTCTACAAACACAAAGTCATCAATATAGTGCACCCCCTGAATCTACTCCCACCACTTTGGAAGCAGTCCTAGTTACACCCAGACAACCTTTGATAATTCCTCGCCCTAACACTGACCCACCCATTCATATTCCTCGCATCCCATTACGAGGAAATGTCAACAACACTTAGGCTAGGGAAGCACACAATTATAGTCTGGTCGATGACTTGGCGCAATCTCCTACAGCCATGTCA
>JASDQU011100606.1:0-31033 GCA_032191745.1 Picea mariana | reverse complement strand
TCCACCATTGAGCATTTGAATCAAAGAAATACACCTGCAATTTTTCCTCAACAACCAAGAAATACAAGCATATGGTGATGATATTTAAAGTTAGCACATTCAGTAGCATAATCCATCAATATTCACAACCAATATTCCCATGGAATAACAATTCAAATATTTGCAATATATTAATTAGACGAGAAAAGAGCATTTCTATTAAAGTGTAATCAACAAAAGTGAATGAATTACAAACTTTCATGTTGGCACGGTTAAGAACCATTAAACTGAGTCCCTTCCAGCTAGGCCTCCACCACTTCAATCCTCCACCAAAGTCAAACTCATATAAGAGAGACAATTAGGTTATCAATCAAGTAGGGAAGAGCTTGGGGGCTGAACAATGTGTTCATAGTTAAAATGACAAAGGGATGTAGACTCAATATGAAGTGAATAATTTCTCCAAAGTAACTTTGATCTCAATGTTGAATTCTTATCCTCTTTTCCATAGCTTGGATATGGCCCATTTATAGCATTCAAGTGGAATTGAAGTGTCGATTCAGAACATTTCGAGTATATGGAAGGTCAAGGATCATGGATCCCGTGACATGACATGGAAACCAGAGACTATTTTTTAATCTTGGGCAGAAAACCCGGCGTACGCAGGCTGTAATGTTGCAACCTACATATATGCATGTTGTATAATAGTTAGGATGTGTATATGTGGAAAAATATTGTTTTTAGCTCTAGGATTTGCAAAAAGGGACTTCAAGTCTGCATAGCGAAATGGAAAAAGGCCTTCTGAGAAAATTTGGATAGAGTGAGGAAAATATTGCTATAACAGATGCCCCCTAATGTTTGAGGTTAGAGGAGTATCTGTGATGGTTGAAATACATTATAATACCCAGAAATGGAGTAATGGAGACCCAACTGGAAGAACTAGTTGCTCATGAGAATATTACAATGTGTGTTGACTTTGTGCACATGGCTGCTAATTTGAATTACATTACATATCCATGTGAAAATATACCAAATAGTTGTTCATGGCCATGAGTATGAAATACAAAGATAGATATATGCCAAAGTTTGTCATAGTCATGAACATGACCCAGTAAAACTAGTCTCAAAATCAATCTGAAGATATCTTTATATAATGGAGTACAATCTGATCTCCCATGATCATTGAAGTCACATAGGTACTGGTCCAATGAAAGATAACAACATCTCAGGAAAGATGTGACTATGAACTGATGTCTTCAAGTATTCTACACGATCCACCAAAGGTGCAAGTCTACATTGTGTGAATAAAAGAGTTTAGTTAGAACACAATGAGACTTCGTTTGATTAGTGGTCATTAAGGTATATCATTAACTAACGCAAGATAGACTATCGATAATGAAAGTAGGTATCAATTCACCGAGTACATTATTACAAGTGTGAATAAACGTTTCGGGGTCGAACACTTGAAGAATCCATCGATCAGGGGACAATGATTTATTCCCAACTATCGATGGTGGAGGAACATGCCACTAATGACTGCAAGCCTCTAGGTACTCATAAGACTCTAGATCTTGTTTCCAGAATAGATGGGTTGAAGTCGATGGAAGGAGACCTGTTGAAAGGAGAGAATTGAGGCATCTCTCTTCATTTATCATGAGGTACAAAGCATGAGCTTTATGATTTGGAGGAAATCGAACGAAGAACATGTTCATGAACCAATGACTCTATGCGTCCTTCGCATGTGCCAGATATAAGTGCGACACGAAAAACACCCTCTAAATAGAAGCCAATAAGGAAAAATGTTGACAAAGGTAAGGAAACCACCAATAAGGCTAATGGCATCCAAGAAACTGCATGAATCCCAATGTGTGAATAGATTTATTTCTGTCAAACACAATGGAAACCCCCTAGCCACCGACCAATGATGAAATTTCAACTGTTAGGTTCAAGGTTACCTACCAATAATGAAAGTAGGACCAGGGTGCATAATAGGACTACAACTTCATGTAATTCTGAGACACACTGAGGGTATGGATGAGATGCAAAGTCAATATTTCTAAGGAATGGCCAACACAGGTTGATAAAAATCGTTTGAACAAGAGCATGAGACATATGGAAGACTCTGGCAGCATAGACACAATGATGAAACTGTGTGAAGCAGGAGGCATCAATCAAAATTCTCCATAGGTACTGGAAGGGTAACTAGTCAAGGGAGTAAACTCTCAGTAACGAGCTCAACTTCCTAAGGTCATGATAAACCCAAAAATTTTGATGACATGTGGACTCAAAATTTTGTGCTATGTTCAAAGGTGACATGACTGCTGCCAATATAAGGTAATATTATTTTCTCGCCCGTATTTTTTTGTTTTTTCATAGTCAAATAAATGCTATGATATAGAGGAGAAAAATTTGATGACATGTGGACTCAGGGGAGTAAAATTTTGATGACATGTGGACTCAAAATTTTGTGCTATGTTCAAAGGTGATACAACTGCTGCCAATATAAGATAATATTATTTTCTCGCCCGTATTTTTTTGTTTTTTCATAGTCAAATAAATGCTATGATATAGAGGAGAAAACAAGTGTCACAAGTAAGCAACTAGTTCTAGTGGTGGAACATACCTATTCTCAATGCAAGGAGGTGCATGTGAGAGATGGACACTTGGGGTAATGTTTCCTCTTTGGTATAGGGTGTCAAGCTCCAAAGGATATAAACAAGGCTCTACTTGGATGATGATGCAAATTGTTGAGCTGAAAGACTTATAACACAAAAGAGAGAACCAACAATAGGCTCAATACTGCAAGCAAGAGAATCAGATGAAATTACAACTTAATTCCAAAACATGTCATTTTTCTTAATCTTAGTCTACTTGGTTTGAAAAAGAAGTAAACTTACACCAAATAGATGTACTTTCAAATCCAATTTATGAGTGTGAAAGAGACAAGATCACTCAACAATATTTTCTCTTTTTGAGAGAGTTGGAAAAGAGCTTAAACTAGACTTGTTGGGAGTCCTCTACGTATAGGTCAACATGCTTATGATTAAGAAATGAGGTTCAAACATAAAGTCATGTATTATCTACAAGGGACTCCTGATCCTATGGACAAAAATCTCTTCATGGGCACCGAATGGAGTAGGGGATCTAACTAGGGTACCCATGTTTGGTAAGTCTCTACCATTCAATAATGACACTTCTAGTTGTAGATAGAAGGTTTTGTGTCGCTATTAAATGGTTTCATACCTAAGGCATATGAGTTGTATTCATAGGATGATTCAAGTGTGCATAATGGATAAGTGGCCTATTATATATGCTGGATGATGAAAATATATTTCCAAAGTTACCAATGAGCGATATGGTGTTGAAAATGGCAAGAAGACCTGGATAAAACCACCAAAACCAACTCCATCCACTATCGTATTATTCCATTAGGCCAAAATATTAGACAAAACTATGTAAAGTAGGTAAATTTTTTCCGTAAATAGTAAAAAAAGAAAAAATTACTATACCATTTGTATTTTTTACCCAAATAGTGCATTTTGGACCAAATTGCCCCTGAATTTCAATTGTTGATTGTGGGAGCCATGAGCGACAGAAGCAGCAACTATATGGACTAGGTAATTCATATTTTTCCTCTCTTAATCTCTAGTGGATTATAATTTTCAATTAGTTCTCCTTTTTTTAGTATTTTTGGGCACAATTTAGAAACTAAGGTATACGGGGGCTATAGATCATCGACTCCTGTATACACGTCGCTATAAGCAATTGTTTGAAAAACAACCAGTGTATAAGAATCCCTATACGTGACTGTGTAAACTGTATCTCACGTACATGTCTGTGGATAATGTTTTTAAGATGTTTCTAACTCAAAAAATGGTTTGCATATTCCAAGATGGTGCTAGAGTGGAGAGAAAGAGAGCATGAAGAGGTGGATGTTGCAATGAAGAGAGATCCAGGGGCTCAAATGGCCTTAAAAATATGTGGGCTATACAATTTTTGGGCTCTTAAAGGTATGAGGGATCAAGTGATATTGCTTTAGCTACTTGTGAACTACTAGGATCCAGATACCGAGACCTTCAACCTTGATGGAAAACCATTGAGGATAAAGGTGAGGACATCTACTTTTTGACAGGATTGTTGCATCGGGGTGAGGTGGTAAACATAAAATACCGGGGATATGGGAATGGAATGAACATAGAGGATTACATAGAAACACATTTCATTGTAGGGCCCGAAAAGGTAGGGAGTCAACTACCGATCAAAGAGATCAACAATTTGAGTCTCAAGGTTGTTGTCCTAGTGTTGACACGGATCACAGGGTCAGCCTCTTTGCACCAGGAATCAATGCCACTTATGTTCTATTGAGTGGAGTGCTTGCAACCCATGGTTTACAACTGGAACACCTCACTGTTGGCAAACATGAATAACTAGTTGAAATACAACAAACTAGGTAGAAAGAGGAACTTCAGGTTCACGTCTATCCTATGTAGTGTTTTCTTCAAGAAGGTTCCAAGATTGGGCCCTAGAGTTAAAATTTTTCTGCATATACCTCGTGATCCATCCATGAAATAGTGGACTGAAGTGATGAGGCAGTAGGGGGGTGGTAGGGTTCCAACACCCTACAATGATGAGTTTTTCTTCTGGTGGAGTCGACGGGTGATGGATCTGGAGGACTACCCTTACGTATGGATTGACTTCAGAGGATATCCAGACATGTTGTTACTATTTTTGGATGATGTCAAGTACTAAATAAACATGTGTGTGACACAGAAGTGGCTCCAAGAAATCCATATGGACTTCCATGACACCGACAGAGGCACCAGGGGGCTGAGCCAACAGGAAGGGATGTTGATCGAGTACTTCAAAACGTGCAAGGAAACTTGTCTCGTTTGATGCAGAGGATTCCCATGGTTCAGGTAGATGATCTTTCAGGGGATCTACTACAGTAGGTGGTAGGTGTGCCCCGTGCTTGGGTATGACTCTTTCGATGTCTCGTAAATTCCATAGTATGCTATCATGAAAATCATCTGGTGCCATAGGCATAGATGTCGTGATTAATGTATGATGAATCATATATGTATTATGAGGTTATGAGCCCCAATTTTGTAATATAAATTCATATTTTTTGGAGAGATGAAATATATAAAAACATTGATCTTCAACTTTACTTATATTACAATGTGTACATTGATGAAAGTGGTTTATTTTCTTCATTTATGTGACAAATGCCAATATAAAACAAAATTATCATATGCATTAGATACATAATTAGAACTTATAGGTATGTGATGATAAGTAATAAAATCAAAATGTCGTTCCAAAAGTCATACCCGTAAGAATCATCGGAGTAGAGTAGGGTCACACACATGGTAACTATCATTCAACTGACATACTACTAACTGGGAGTTCAGGATAACTTATAAAGAGTGAATACCATGTGAAATGGAATCTTGCAAAATTTATATAATGACGCTATATTCGGCCACATTATTCATGGATGGCCCTAGTCAAATGCCACCTGAAGACACCAGTAGACCCTTGGGTGAGTAAACAACCCAAGCGGCGGAAGCCAAGTTCTGTGTATGATGATTGGCCCTGTTTGTGAATCCTAAGTAGACCGGAGACTCCATTGACATATTCCAACCAAGGGAAAACATGATAAGAAAGTTAAAGATTAAAAAGAGGGAAAATATATCTACACTAAAATATATTATTATAAAAAGAGTTACGCCCAATATTGGGGCTCAAGCATAATATATTTTTAGATAGATCCCATTCCTAGGCTCAACCAGTGTGTTCCCTTCATAATCTTCTAATTCATAGGCTCCCTTTTCTGAGACACATCGCACAATATAGGGACCATGCCACATTGGTTTGAACTTGCCTACCCCTAGTGGTTCTTTGGCTTGGCCATATTGGACCTTGACACATCTTTTATTCACTTCAATGGCCATGGAGGCATCTTGATACTGCTCATCTAGACTCTCTAGGTGTATGAGGTATTGTTCGAGATCGAAAGTCTCAGGTAGGAGCGCAAATTCCAATATAAGAGAAGGGATTTCACATTCAATAGGTAGGATTAAATCCACATTGTGTACTAACTGGAAAGGGGTAAAACCGATGGAAGTATTAACTGAGGTTCAGTATGCCCAAAGTGTTGGATAAAGCATGAAATGTCGAGCAGACTTGGTTTGGCTGGGAGGTTTTTTCAAAATGGTCTTGAGAGATTTGTTCATGGCCTCTACATTTCCATTTTCCTCGGGGTAGTAAGGGGAAGAATGACCATGTCTAAGCCCCATTTTTGATGTTAATTATTTCATCATTTCATTCTGAAAGTGACTTCCATGATTAGTGACATTCTCACTCAGGATTCTGAACCTGGCTATAATTTGATTGAATAAGAAGAAGGAAACATTCTTACCATACGATATAACTATAGGTATGGCCTCATCCCACTTATTAAAGTAGTCTATGGCCACTATAATGTGTTGATTCCCCCCATCTGAAGTTGGGTTTCAATTTACAAAATCCACACCCCACTTGGTGAAGGGATCGACGGTAATGACTAGATGGAGAGGGGCTATATGTGAGCACATTTTCCGAGTGAACACCTATTAGGGGTGACACTTCTTAACTACCTCAATGCAATATTTAAAAACAGACGGTAAAAAATAACCGTCTCACAAAATTTTATGGGTTGTCGCAAGCCAGGATAGATGACCACCACAATCCCCACTATGGAAGTAGTTTAGAACAGACTTAGCTTCTTCATGATTCAAACAACGATGCAAGATATTTTATACTCCTCGATGATACAAATTTTTGTTTATGATAAGGTATTTCTTAGCTTGGTATCATATACGTTGTCGGTCATCTAGCAAGAGATGTTGAGGGAACTTCAAAGTTTGAAGATAGACAACAATATATCCATACTAGGGGTCTAATGACGAGACAAGGAAAATTTGTTGATATGCAAATGAATCAACATGAATAACATCCTCATCTAACTAAGGGAAGTCATATATTAACTCTACAAAAACTTGGGATTTTTTGGACTTCGCAGAAGCGAAATCGAGATCAAATCCTTGTAGAATGACAACACATTTATTGTACTTTCCCCCTATGACACGCCTAGTAAGTACATATTGAAATGGATTGACTTCAACAACCACAGTAGTTTTGAAAATCAATATATAGTGTCGTAATCATTGAACTATGTGAATGAAAGCCAAAGATATATTTTCAACTTGAGAATACTTGATTTCAAGGACAACTAAATTTTGACTAAGATAGTAAATGTCATGCTCATGAATCTCATTATCCTTGTAAACCAACACCATACCATTTGTTTTGTCGAACGCAGTGACATAAAGAAATTGATCTTTACCGTATTCTAGAGACTTCAGCAGAGGCATCGATACCAAGGATTTCTTCAAAGCATCGAAGGATTCATGGGCTCGATCATCCTAGATAAAAGGAGTGTCCTTCTTTAAGAGACACATGAAATCCTTAGTAATATTGGCGTAGTTCACTATAAACCATAGTAAAAAGTTAATTTCCCCCTACAAACCTTGAAGTTGACGAATAGTGTGGGGGGGCGGTAATTGAAGTATTTCCTCAACCTTTAATGAATCTACCATGATCCTAGTATCAGAGACTAAAAAAACTAGAAGTCAACCTGACCTAACACAAAAGATGCATTTATGAGGTTTCAGATGGATGCGATAATGGCGACATCTTTCAAAAACTAATTGAAGGGTTTTAGGGTGATCCACTCTCTTACGGGAGTGAGTTGCGAGATCGTCGATATAGGATTTGACTATATTATTGAGATCAAGAAATGAAAAGGTCAGAGATCATTGGAATGTTTCTCCGGCATTCTTAAGGCCCAAAGACATATTCTGGTATGCGAATGTAACCCAAGGGAAAATAAATATGATCATATGTTGGTCCTCAGGCTTAATCTAAATTTGGTTATACCCTGAAAAATTTTCCATAAAATAAAAAAATTTGCTTCCCACACATTCATCGAGAATATGGTCAATGAAGGGTGTCGTGAAGTTGTCTTTGGGATAGGATTTATTCATGTCATGAAAATCCATGCATACACGGATGGTTCCTTGCTTTTTATTCATAGGAACATGACTGAATATCCATTCAGTCAAGGGACCCAGGTAGATAAATCCAACATTAAGCAGTTTTTCTACCTCTGCCTTAATAGAAGGGGCCTTCCTAGAATTGATATCTCTAATTCGTTGTTGAACATGCTTAGCATATGGGTAGTTTTTAATATCATGTTCGATAATTCAAGGGTCGATTCCCGACATCTCTTCATATGAACAAGAGAATACATCGAAAAATTATTTGAAGAGCTTGGTGTAGATAAAAATTTCTTATGGAGAACAATCTGCACCGATGTATACATTTTCAATCTTTCCAGGAATACGAGAGATATCGATCATGATGGTAGGAGATATACTCGCCATGTTCCCTTCAGCATAAATGTCATGCGTATCAAGTGGAACTATGGTGTGACCAAATATCTTGCTCAAGGTAGATCTAAAATCATCTTATTCAGTTATGGAAAGCTCTGGGAGAAAATAAGAGTGATGATGCATGTCATACCATGGCCTGTCAGAACCAGTCATGGCCTCTATGATAACTTCATTCAAAGTTAAATTCTCATCAAGGTGGTCACATGAAAAAGACATTTAAGTGGCCCACACGGGCTCTAGAACATGATCTTCTTCATCCATCTACGAGTTAACAAGATATGAATCAGTGAAAGAGTCAAGAAAATCTTGATATTCTATCTTTGTTTTCAATAGTGGCATTGTCATTCTAGTATGTGACTGACCTTCACAAGATGCATTCGAGGAAGGTAGGGTCCAAGGATCATTAAAATATGAAGTGTGGAAATGAACAAACCGCTTCGATGAAGTAGACCTATTGGACATGGCGTATATATGATGAACCGGTGATATGAAGTTGAAGGTACCCATAAGGGATGAATACATTCCAACACTGATATTCTAAGTTTTCAACTGAGAATTTTCGATCATGGGGATAAATGGTCCAACTGATGCATTGGGGATAGTGTACGCAAAGGAAAATTGTTCAATGATCATGATCTTTCCATCATGAGGAAAGAAAAGAGTGCGGAAGATGAATGATATGATTGGAGTAATAACATAAGTCCAATTGCATCCTAGTAACAAGTTATAGTCGAGGGGTGCATCAACCACCTCCACATCCACCTCTACCATATTCCCACCTAACTAGACCGGGAAGGCAGGAAGAACATCGTGAGGGTGGAAGGAACAACCGTCAAAATAAGTCAACATGGTCGGATATTGAGAAAGGGTCGGACATTCGAGGGATTTCCAATAGACCATGAACATCACACATGTTGCAGTACCCTCATCAAAAACAGTACATTTGATGGTATACTTTGAGTAACCCACATGGATTTGGACTGCCACATGGGACTGCAAGCGAGGCTTCACATCTGTGATGTTAAAATTGATAAATTTAGAGCCACAAGGATCTAGAGCTCCTAATGAATATATCAAGGCATTCCTCTATGAAGGACACATCTGGAGTACCTCCAAAGTCAGCATCGCACAAGTGGTTGACCCAGGTCTTCAATAATAGAGTAATTATGGGTGGCTCTAGCATTAGTATTGTGGGTAGAGCACTTGAGTACTCATTTTTTAATATGAGGCGGGGGCTCTGGTTTTTCAATCTGTAAATGTGTCTCCGGAGGAGGGGGAGACTCTAAACTAGGTACAGTCTCTGGAGAACTATAATCGTGAAACGAAGTGTCTACATTAATCTCATATTTAACCATATTGATGCATAGATGGTCATCGTCTTGCGTCGGTGGGTTTTGACTCATACTCACCATATTTTCATCATTCAAGGATCTTAAGGCCATGTTTTTATTATGTGGAAAAGGATTAGTCAACACAACGGGCGGTAGAGATAAAATCCTCGCAGGTTCTGCAAGTTTGGGGCATAAGTGGATAAGGTGGTCGTTTGTAAAATGATTGCAGATAAACTTCACCTTTTTCCTTTCTTTCTTTCCCCCACCAACATTATTATTTGACTTCTCATTATTACCATTATCTTTAGGTTTATTATTATTCTTCCCACCCTTAATATTGTTACCACGTCCTTTATTTTTATTCCCTCCTAGTTGTTGGTTACCATTCGAGTTAGTCAACGACTGCACATAATGTACATATGTTGACTGAGTGGGAGTGGAGGACACAGATGAAGTTGTCTCTCCTACAAACTGGTTTAGAGACAAATATTTCTATTGGATTTTCACCAAGTCTCCATATTTTACATTGGTAGAGCCTACAATGCCATCGGCATGAGGCTCGGGCTTTTGTCCAGGGTCATAGTTTGACCTCGGTGCGTCTGGAAGAATATTGTATAACATCCCAGACTGAGCATATATAATATCTAACTGTTGGGCTTTAAAAATTTATTTTTTCTCAGATGCAACCTTGAATATAGAAACATCCTTCAAAATATAAGGCTATAGAGACTTAAGGAACCACTCTAGCAGGAATTTTGAGGGTATGTAGGCCTTGATCAACCTCTTTCATCTATGCCACTCTTATATGTGATTCGAGATATGGGTGGCTTTGTCTTGACGGAAGTCCGATAGAAGTTATATGCCAACATCATAATGAACCAACAATTGTAAGTGGTTGAGGAAGACTAAAACCATCTAATGAAATTTTTCGCACGTCCCCCTTGGTAGCTCTATATACCATTTCATGGAGACCCCTATGAGGGTGCGTTGAAACAATATTAAATGAATAAAATCATCGTTAAGGGAGTTCTAAGAGCACTAAAGGTGAAAAGTATTAATGTGATCACCAGGATCCTCACCATTCTTGCCTTAAAATTTTATAATATCCGAAGAAATCTTGGTGGGGATGGGGGGGCTTGTCATATCATGACGCACATGGTGGTTCATCAATTTATACAAGTATGGTAGATTGAGCATGTCTAGAAAAGGGAGACAGGGTTATGACATATGGCCCCAAGCTCACTAGAAAGATTGTTGTTGTGGAATCGTAGCCCATCAAGGGTTCTGGTATGCACCATTTCCCTGTCCAGGATTGTAAGACCCTCCTCCAAACTAATTCATGAGGGGATGGTTGGGAACCATTCTACTAGGAATTTTGTGATGAGGGTTGTAAAAATTTCCCCCATCTGGAGTGGCTCTAGGTTGGGGGTTCCCAAGGTATGAAACTGACCTCCTCCAGGTGTGAATCCAGAGGATAAAGGTTGATTCGTCATGCCAAATTTGTTGGTCAGAATAGGTAAAGAGGAGGTATGTGTAAAGGACATATCATAATCAGTAATTTGTCAGCTAGGTTGGCTACTCCATCTAGAAGCATTAGGACTAGGATTAGACTCAGGGTGAAAAGGAGGAAGGCCTCCAACTATAGGAGTCGTTTGTGGGATATGAGCACCACCAAAAAAAAATGTAGTATTTGGAGGAGCCATGCCCCCAAGTCGAATACTAGTATTTGGATTAGATGCTAGGATGGAGGATGAAAATTGCGATGTGAAATTCGGCATACCATAAGAAAATGGGATAGAAGTTGTAGGGATGGAATGAATATTGTAGCTTGACGAGTGAGAAAGGGACCCAAAAGGGTTCGTGGCTATAGGTTAAGTATTCACTATAGGAAGGACAAGAGTTATGATAGGTACCTCTGGCACTACAACCATTATGGTTGAAGATGTCTAAGGATTACCATTAACTATAGTGGGTATGACAGTTGAAGGACTCCTAGTATCTTTCTGACTCGATTCAATACTCATCCTTGTATGATCACAAGTTTGGTAATTAGAGGTGTGTGTACCACGTTTGATAACTTTACGCATTTTAGAAGTAAAATACTCAAGATGTGGTGGTAATCATAACAAGCAGTGAAACCTGTGAGGAAGCTAGTATGGCTCCATGATGACTCAAGAATCAAGATATAAAAAACAAATCCTAAGACCAACTTGTAATCAAAGAGAACACAAAAATAAAATAAAAAAAATCCCAATATGCACACAAATAGAATAAAGTGGCTAAAAGGGGCCTCCCTCCCTAAATTAGGTATGCCTCACCCAAGAGGGGCCTGAGACTCCCTGCAAAAGATCAGAGCTATCAGAATTAGTTATAAGGGTCCTCATGGGCTTAAAAACCAAACAGTCAGATCCCTCTCAGACAGGTAATCCTCCATAAAGGTTTTGTTTTTTCTGACCCTTATCTAACCCAAGGTTCTTGCATAATAACCCCTACAAGTAACCTATGTGGTACCTATGTCAATCAACTAAGAAACCACAGTATAAATGATGCATAAGAGAACAATAGTAAGTCATATCTACCATATGGACATGGTAACAAAGCCCAAAACCTTGAAAGCACTGCCTCTCATAGAGTTAAAGGTACTAGCAAGATCCCCATATGTGAATAGATCCCCAGAAGTATATCTGAGGCTAAGAAGGCATTGGGGGGATATCCCTTAAACCAACCTCACGTGACCTTGTGCTTAACTCCAGTGTAAGCAGAGCCTCTTGACGTCACCAATTATACAATGGATTTCACCACTCCCTTAGTCAAACACATATGTTTATTTAATAGCCTTGGAGAAGTTTACTCACAAAATTCTATTCGAAGGCTCTAAATCCTAAGCTAGGTTGAAATTGTTTCTAATCAATTTTAAATTATCAGCATTTCTTTTAGTGGCCTTGCTTACTCAAAAATGGTGCAGTTGTGAAATTAATGATGTTATGACTCAGCAAGTAAAATAAATGAATATGAATAAAATGCAAAGTCCTAAATCCAATTCCCAATAAACAATAAGCTTTTCAAAATGGAATTTTCAATTTAGTTCTACAATTCCAAATAAGATGCTATATTTCTATGCATGTACTAATATCAATGATAAGGACCCAAAAGATCAAATGCCAACAATAAAAAATGCTTAATATTTTTGTATTTTCAATATAAAAGAATGAAAATGCAAGTACTAAACAACATATTGATATAAAGATTCTATTGTATGTAAACAAAGACAAACCAACTAGGATACCAAGAAGCAAACACCCAGCCCAATATTCAAGGACAATCAATGAAAAGGATGATGAGAAAGGAACTGCCCAAAAATTAAACCAAAGAAAGGTTTCTTATCATTCCATAGGAAATTAACAGTCATAACAGAGATCAAAGAAGACTTAGAAACCATCAAAACTTACCCAACAAACATCAAAGTCAAAAACCAAGCAAAAAAGGATGATGTACGCAATTTTTCAGGAGAAAACTGCTTGTATACGCCTCCTGCAGAAGGACAACATGCATATGTATGCGACTGTCAGGTAAAAAATTCTGTATATGTGTTAAAACATTTCCACACTAAGGATAAGGATAAGAAACTCAGACTCAAAATGAGTAGAGGTTTTCAAGCAATCAGACAACAAGAAACTCAATATAAACAATAGCAATCAAAGGATAAAAACACTCCAAACTGCGAAAAGAATATTCTATCCTTAGTATTGTAACTAGTTTTGTTACGAGGAAAATCTCTCTATGGAAAGGGATAAACCACAATAGATGGAAATGACTAAAGAAATCAACTCTAATACTAGGTATGCTATATAAACAAATATGCTAATAAGACAAGATAAAGAGCCTACCTCATTTAGATGTTCGATGTGTTGGATCATGTTGTCATTGATGTCAAAGAAACAATGTATTTTCATAGTATATTGATGTAGTGATTGATGGATCATGTATTTTACTTGATGTCAATGGATCGATGTCAAGTCGAGTCATAGTCATATGATTTCATGCATATATGAATATGGGTCAGTGAGTTGTCATTGATATAAAGATGACTCATTATTGTCTTGTCATGGTTTATAGGGAGTAAAAATGGATGAAATCCAAAGTGGGCCCCTTATGGTGAAATCCATCACAGGAAGATGCTTTGTGGTTGAGTTATCCTATAAGTATGGTTAGAGAACACATGATTAATTATGGAATAATGAGATGAATATCAGTGAATTTGCGAGTGAAACTATCCTACATGGATAACGCTTTTCATGCCATTTCATGTGGTATGTGGAACGTCACATATCTCCTCACAGTTTTAGATTTATGGCCTTACGAAGTTGGAGGACCCTGATATGATGGCTAGAAGCCCCAAAAGGTCAAAGAAGTCAAAGTTCTTACAAAGAAGAAATTATTTAAATAATAAAGTGAAGTGATAAATTCAAAGATGATTATTTAAATAATAAGGTAAATGGAGAACTTTCTAATTATGGAAAGTGGTTATAAGAGGGTTAACCCTAAAATGAGGAAAGTGAGTTAAGTGGTCAAGTGGCTATTGGATATATGGACAAGTGGACATTTGGACAAAGTTGAACATAAGTGACTATGTGGACAAAGTGGCCAAGAAGATGCTTCTAAGGAAGCTACTTGGAGATTATAAATAAGAGGCAAGGCTCTCTTGTATAGATATATCTTGAGCATATATTGAAGATCTATTCTGAGAGAGAGATTGATTGAAGGATCTCATGGACGAATAAAAGTTTCTGTAAGTCTAAGATCATGATGGAGAAAGTTTTGAAAGTTCAAAATCCCTAGTTTCTGAAGGAGTACATGAGCAGCAGTGAGACAAAGCGCATACATACAAAGGATGAAGTGAGACAGAGTGCATACACACATAGGTTGAAGGAGGAAAGAGCGCATACAATTGATGGAAGTCATGAATACTCGAGTGTGGGTTGGTGCTAGGCTCTTGAAAGTTGAAGCAAGTTCCATATCTTCATTAGATGGGCTTAGAATTGCCATAAAAGTTTTGTTATGGTTACACATTTGTCTTGATGGATAATCTTTCTTATTGTATGGTGAATTCTTAAGGGATTCTTGGTATGGTTGTTGTGATATGGTTATGTTGGTTGATTGATAGACTGGGCAACACTCTTATGGTTCAGTACTAATATGGTTGCTACAGTATACTGGTTGCTTATACATGATGAAGTAACATTCATATTGTATGGTTGAGGAGCATGATTAAGCTGTTGGAGAGAATATATGTGCTGTGATTGGTTATGTTACATATTGGACACTAAAAGACAAAAGTAGATGTGACTGAAGAGTGCATAGGATCTGAGTTTTTCAGGGAGATAAAACCCTAGTTGATCAGAAGGCATATGCAGGTTGTAGTACAGATTGGTCGTGTACATATGGAGGCTATAATACTGGTAGGGTGTGTACATACGCGTGTTGGACTACTGACAAGTCATGTACCTGTTGACATATTGGTATCTGTTGAGGATTGATTCCTCTTCTCAGTTGGTGTTGAGTTGTGTATGTTGATTCTTGCACTGTAGAGTCGGTTCTCTTGTAGAGTTGTACTCTATTCAGTTGTTGTTGATAACCCAAGGATTGTAGTCCGTAATAGAAAGAAAATTGTACATACATCATTTGTTCTTTATGTTCCTCATAATGATGACTTACTGATGATATATTTTGTTGTTACATGTTGTTGATATGTGTTCACATTTAATTGGTTATAAATGATAGTAATAAGTGATGAGTAAATGATGATTGTTAACTAAGGATTTTTGTGAAGGGAAGTTTGAAAAAGATCCCAACACTGATTCACCCCCCCCTCTCAGTGTGGTTGGTGTGTCCAACAATTGGTATTGGAGTAGGCATTAACAAGCTTGGAGGAGATCCATGGACACACAAATGGATGATGAAGTTCCAATGCTTGATGAAGAAAATTATTCTACATGGAGAATAGAAATGAAAGTGCATTTCAAGGAAATAGGAGTGGGTGTTTGGAAAGAAGCTATTGGTGGATCAGTTCCTTTGAAGAACAAGTCAAAGTTTGCATCTCAACGGGAATAAAAGAAGAATGATGCATTGGCTCTCAAGACCATTTTTAGTGGACTCTCAAGTTCTATCAAAGAGAGCATGGAACAATGACTTCTGCCAAGGATCTATGGCTAAAGCTACAAGAGACATACCAAATCAAGAAGGAAGACACTAAAAACAACTCAATCAAGAACAATGAATGTAAAGAATCTCAAAAATCCTCTAATTGCAATTATTCTAAATGTGATGATGTTGAATGTTTCTCTACATGTGAAGAATAAGATCTAGAAATAATTTGTATAGAATCAAATGATGACTATCCCATGGAAGAGGTAGAAGAAGAAATTTCAAAGCTTAAAAAGAAAGTTGATTGGGGTCTATATGAATAAAACTATGACCATAGTTATATATACTATATCTATCTTTCCAAGAACACTAAAAGGTTTCTTGAAAATAATCAAAATTATATCTTGCAACTAAAGGAAATCTTCAAAGAACAAGAAGAAAGTAAAAAGACTCAATTAGAAGAAAAAGAAGAAGAAATCAAAATACTAAAGAATGAAATAGAAGATAATAATAAGGTAGATGATGAGATTAGCAAAATTATTGAAGTTAATGTCCATCTCAAGACCCAAATTGAAGAATCCGAAAGGGTAGAGGAATTACTAAAGAATCAAGTAAATGAAAAGGAAGAGTCATGTCATAAGTTGGAAGCTGAAGTTGTTGATATTAGAAAGAAAGTAGAGAAGTCAAACAAATTCTTGAATAGCTCAACAATCTTGAATGAGATCTTGGATAGTCAAAGATCACCAAATGATAAATCAGGTCTTGGATACAACAAAGAAGCTACACATATTGAAGAAAGAACCTCAAAGAAGCTTGAGGTAAGTCCCTCATTCTCAAAAGATGGAAATAATGTTGCAAGTCAACCATCTACACAAAGGAAGGAAACTCTCAAAAGAACAAATCAAGGAAGATATCAAGAAGACATCTTTACACTTCAAAGAAGAGAGATACCTTCAAGATGGACACCAAAGAAAAGGTATGAAAATATTTTTCATGGTCATTGTTACCCATGAAATGAATATGGTCACAAAGCTTTGAAACGCAGATATTATGAAAGGAGAAATAATGAAATATTTAATAACACCTTAAGGTGTTTGAGATGTAATCAAGTAGGACACATCATTGCTCATTGTCACACCATGAGATGCTACATCTGTAGTGTATTTGGCCACAAATCCCAGGATTGTTGGAACACAAGAAGACAAACCATGAGAAGTGCTTCATATAGCATGACTAGAAGAAACCATGAAGTTAGGAAGGAAGACATTTTTGAAAGGATGGAAGCTTAGAGCGTAAATTATGAGAAGATGGGACACCTTCAGAAGTGGGTGAAGAAGACTAATCAATAAGAATAGAGTGGCAGCCTTAAGCGAAGATCAAGTTTGACATCTTCATAAAAATATGCGGGTTACAATGGTAACAGTGGCGTACATACGCGAGTTGACCTATGAATAGGTCGCCTACATACATGATTTGTCTATGCAGCAAGCCACGTATCTATGGTAAAATCCTTGGGAAAAGGGCTATGGATATGAGTTGCAGGATGGTATGATGGTAGAAATCTGACATTGTTTTCTGTAGGTTTCATGATTACATGTTGGCATACATAATTGATGTATGTATGGTGGTGACATATGGTTGAGTGTTGAAATACTATCCTGGATGCATGGTACTAACCCTAGAATGTGGATTGAGACATTTTTCTACTAAGAAACAATGCTGGTTATGAAAGTGAAGTTATGGAAATTTGGTTTTGAGATATATCATGATGATGCTAGCTAGAGATGTCATTGATATATTGAGACACACTTTTAGTACATGTATCTTTGGATGTTTAGTATTTGTTGTAGTGAATGGAGGTTGAGACAGATTTATTGGGGTACATGGCTAGTGATGGGTGTCATATATGCACTAAAAAACACACTAAAAACCCTCAATTAAATTGTCAACCTGGGGTAAGTAAACTTAGAGTTGTAGAAAAATATATGCCAAAGGTAGAAGGGCTGGTAGTAGTATAGTCTAACTAAGGAAGTGGTTATCTAAAGGCTAATATATTCAAGAAAATCTATCTAATGAGAAAACCCTACTAAGAAACTTGGAACTATGTAACCTAAGTGCTTTTGGGCCAAGGATCGATGGACAATTGTAAGAAACAAAGTAAAAACCCTATGTAAATCAAACTAGTTCATAACAATAAGCAAAAGAAACTATTAAGCATAACAATAAGCAAATAACAAAAGAAAACTACTTTAACTTGCCAACCTACATTCAATGAGTAACTACCCTATGAAATAAAGTAAATAACCAAGCAAGCAACTATTCTACTAAAGAAAGAAAACAAGAACAACTAGCTAACCTATTAAATAAAGTAAACAAAACAACTAACTAACCTATTAAAGCAAGTAAACAAAACAACTAACTAACCTGTTAAAGAAAGTAAGCAACTAACTTCTATAAGACAACTTCTACTGCAAGTAATCTAATAAAATCTTCTCATTGAACAACTATCTAGACTAAGAGGCAAGTGGACTATATTCTTAATTCAAACTTCAAAACTATTTCTAATTCATGAAAGGAAATCTATTTAATTGAAAGCAAGAAAGAACCAACAACTAACCTTTAATCTATGATAAGAAAACTTCTCTCTAACCTATCAAAGCAAAGGACTATCTATCCTACAACAACAATAAAACTATCTTCTAAGATATGAAAGCAAGAAACTATATCTTCTGATCTATGAAAGGAGGAAACTAGGTCTTTTAACCAACGAAAGCAAGAAAACTATCCTTTAACCTATGAAAACAGGAAAACTATCTTTTAACCTATGATAACTCAAATATAGTGTTGGCGGTTGTGTGAATGTCTCTGGTGTCGTATGATATCTCAATGGCACTTGACAACAGAGGATAATTCAAGTGGTATAAGCTCAATATTGATCTCAATAGAAAAGTGAAAGGTATGGATTAAACAATCCAATGAGAATTTATCCATTACAGAAACAATATTAATTACCCTGCATATTCATGAGTTAACCATCAACAATATAATGAGATCATAATTGTACTTCTACACTATGTAAGAAAAAATCATAAGTAGATTCAACCATTAACTAAGAATTGTAATTGCAGTCTAGTTCTAAGAAAGAAAAATATATAAAATGAAACTATGCTATACCTATTTTAAAAATTCAAAATATGACAAGAAAAATGCTTGAAAATAGAATTAAAACATGACATATAAAAATTAAACTAATGCATGTATTGACTAACAACTGGTTAAGAAAATTCTACAATAAAAAGACTGAAATTAACCCTATCCATCCACCAAATCCTTGTTAAAGAAAACCCAAATTAAAACTTTGTTCTACTCTATTTAAAGCTCTGTTTTAAATTTAATTCTAACAACATAAAATAAAACGCAGTCTAATATCTAATTGCACATGGGGTTAGTCTATGAATTTGAAAATTCATTCCTAACTACAAAATCAATGCATGCTAATACAATCCTTCATACTAACCTGCAAAAGAGAGTGAAAGCAATTAAACTACAACAACAAATTGATTAACAAAATGATAATACATGTATAGGAAATAAAGAGAAACAACTAAATTGTAAAATGCATAAACAACATAAAGAACAGTTACCAGACTGTTGGTGGGCCCCCCAGCAGGTCATGGTTACTTCTCAAACGCACACCACGAGCTCAGCAAGATGACTTCACCATTAAAATGTAGAAACATAGTTTTATATAACTTCGGCAATGGAAAATGGCAAAAATAAAAGAGAGTCATGTTTTTCTCCAATACACTACTCATATTTCTTCTTAAGCTATTGTCTGACCATCTTAGTGGTATTTATAAGTTTACATACCAAGTGGTCAACCGCAGGAGGGTCGAACCACTTCTAAATTCAACAATTTACATTAAATGATGCCCCAACTGTTGAAATGGAGAGGGCCAATAATCGCCATGTTTAACAACCAAAATTGAGTTGTCGGGAGTTCAGTAGCTAGAGGGGGAAAGCATGAACAAAACCCACATTCCCGATTCGCCCATTACTAGCCTCCAATACCATAACCTCCAATTCACCCACCATTTTTGTGCAAGATGTGATGTTGGATGCAGTGTCAGATTAGGTACTAGATTGAATGTTGGAATGAGTGTCGGACTAAGTGTTGGAAGCATAAATGTGATGCGTTTTTTCCTTGTAACACCAAAAAACGTGAATCAGATCCTCAAAAGAATGAAAACATGATGAATTATACTCAATATTATCATCAAACACGAATCATACGTACCTAGTGTAGATCATACCATTTTAGCATAAAATTCCTCAAAAGAATCCTTCAAAACACGAAAAGCACATATGTACATTCGGAAAAAAGTGTCTAATAACTGTCATAAATTGATCATATCTTGGGCCCAACATTACCCCCACACTTTCAATTTTGCAGGTCCCACTGCAAACAAAAATAAGTTTCCCCTCGTGACTAGTATTGCTGAAGAGGATTAGCTCTGGAAGCTTCTCCTTCTGGCTATGAAGACTTTGCCGTGTGCCTCTTATGTTTCTTCAATTGTGCTCTGAGGCTACGGTTAGATTTGGTCATCTCATCAACAAACCGTTGAAGGGAGTTAACCTTTTCTTGGAGGACTAGATTATCGTGATGAAGGTGTGTTTCTATTGTCTTCCTTTCCTCCAACTGTTGGAGATGTTGATGGTTTTCTTTATGTAGCTTCTCTATGGTTGGGGCAGAATTGGTGATCTCGGAGGAAGGATTAGATCCTTTTAGGGATGTGGACAATCTATCAATCTTAGGATCTAGAGTAGGCATGGGTGAAGTAGGAGATATGGGGGATTGGAAAGGAGAGGTAGGATGTGATTTTTTCTTTCTTAGTAGCTCTAATCCATCCACAGAAACTTCCCTAAGTCTCTTGTAAGGGATCTCAAGATCGAAGGACACTTGGATAGGATTTGAAGTAGGCATGGGTTTTTTATAAGGTTTGGTTCTTGTGCTTTGGGTACTCTTTTGAAAGGGTCCTTTACCAAATTGATTGGATCCCCTCCTATTTGTGGGAACGATGGAAAAGTGTTGTTGAATTACTTCTTGGAGATTTTTAGGTGTAGGATCAAGAGATATTGAAGGAATTTGGGGGTTAACAATAGGCTTCTTTTGGTCCTCTCTCTTGGTATTTTTACCCGATGGAGAAGTAGGGATATCAACAAGCTTTTTGTATTGTTATGGAAAAGAGAGGGTTTGTAAAAGGGGGTTTGGAGTTCTTGGAGAGAGAGTCTTGGATGGAGAGATAGTTCTTAGGCTAAGTGGCTTTTTTCCAGTCTTAATTGTCAAGTGAGGGTTTGCAAATTAGTAGATAAAAGCATCGCAAGTTTTCCCCTGTTTCTCTAGTTCGACTAGAACAAGGAGTTTGATCAAGCCATGGTGAAAGAGACTATAGTGGGGATTAGTCACATTCTTCCTCACTTGAGAGGACATCTTCTCCAAGATTTTTAGAAAATAGAAGGGGAAGTTTAAAGGTTTGTTGAACAGAAAATGAGCCAGCAATCTGAAATGACAAGCTTTGAAAGTGGAGTATCTACCTTCACATGTAATCAACCTTGTGATGATGATGAGAGGGTTTATCAATTCCACCTTTATCCACTACCTAGAATATCCTTTTTCTCTTGAATTGTTCTCGAATTCAGGCTTAAAAACCCTATTATAACTTGAGCACGAAAGTTGGTGATTTTTGAACCATCTATCTCCCATTCTTGGGAGCTTCGTAGCTGTAGCAATGGATTCTTTTGAGACTTCAAAGGAAAGATACCACACCCATGTTGTATTCCCATCGAAACCGATGACAAATTTCATGGAAAGGTCATCATCGTGGCCCTGCAAGTTAGACAAAAATGGTCCCCAACCTGTGCACAAAAACACCTCCCTACATTGTACAAATTCTGGAATGGTAAAGAGATCCACATAGGAAGAGGGTTCATACCTCCTAGGCATTGTGGAAGAGGTGAAATTCACCAGAAAAGGGTATGAACATGCCAAGAGATGGCATGAATTGGACACGGTCTGAGCGCGATTTGAACAGGGGAAGAAATGGTAGAGGTTAGGCGCGATTCCTTAACAGAACGCAGAGAAAATGACAAGGGAGAATGGAGATAATGTTTGCCCAACCCAATTTTGAATGCACCTATAGTGGAGTAGGTTTCACACATGTGCGCACAGACTGCCATGTGTGGAAAAATTGAATTAGGAGGCTCGTTTTTGGGGGAAATGTAATGATGCGCAGTTAGATCAATGCCCAAGTCTTTTGACTTGGAAATTTGATCATGAACATATAAAGCATCTTCAATCAATTACCTGCAACCAATTCAATTGAATGTAATTGAGTTCTAGTTACCTGGAATCTAGGAAAGTTACTGGTGTATAATTCATATGGGACTTTGTTTGACACCTCATACGGAATTTCATTTCGCACTTCATACGGTACTTCATATGGTACCTCTATGTTAAGTACATTTACACTTATTATAATGGATAGCCTACAAATTTGAAGTGTTTTTGAAAAATCACAGTGGTAAATGAGCAGAGGCAGAATGTTCCCTTGTTATTTATTTTGCCATCATGCTCACTCAATCCTCTTGCATATGACATATAATGTCAAACCTACAATGAACAGATTATGGAAAGCATAAAACATGTACTGTCAATCCTACAATGCATAGCTTGTAATGAAAGATAAACCTATAAAGAGTGGTTTGTTAAGTATATGTTCAATAATTTATAGCACACAAGAGTTTAGCACTTCAAAAATAAAAATGACTATCAATGTAATAACCTGTATCATGGAAATAATACAAAAATTCTTGCAAAGCTTTATTTCTCTAGGCAATGATCATTTGTCAGCTCATGAACCCCTCCCCCACACCTAAGTATTGTGACACCTCACAATCAAAAGTATAGGAAACCAGACAGTATCCCCCAGTAGCTGAAGATTTATAGTATGTCAAGTGCAAAGATAAAATTTCACATATTGGTCTGACGAGATGGTTAGAAGATGGCCCCACCTATAGGATAAGAGATCCTATATATAAATAAGAAGAGGTAGGCAAGAGAGTTTCAAGATAGTCTTAGAGTTATTTCCCAATGGAAAGTTTATGGAGTTCATTAACCGTAGCGTAACCACACATACTTCATCTCATCCTTGTCTTCAAGTAATGTCGTACATCAGGACAAGTTTAAATTTATTATTTATTTTTGTCGGATTACCATCCTCGCTAGGTAGAATGCCCGGCTACTAGCAAGTCTGTTCAGTACTCCAACGGGTTTACCTAGTCATACCATAGGCCAGTGCCTGCTGTCAACAAACCTGTTTAGTATCTCGGCGGGTTAGCCTCTTACACCCTCAGAGACTCACCCTCCATCTTTTAAGATTTTAGTATAAGATTGCTTTATGCAAGAATATGGGGGAACAACTTTGAAAACAACTTTTTCTTTCTTTTTTCTTCAATTGGGATGGTATTTATGTTAGAGGATGACTTTCCGTTATATACTTGTTGATTGTCCTGATGTAAGGGTTACTTAAGCTGGCATGGCCTATCTAAAGATATGATATAATCAATCTATTTGGTGTGTAGTGGATGGTACCATTGAGAAAGAAAAGAAAGGTATCTCTAGGCTCAAATTTCTTTCTTCCTTTGTATTTATTTTGATGTTTCCATGACTAACCGCTAATTAGACCTCCTTGTTACTCTTTGATAAAGACACTTGACTCACTTACTCAGGTTTCTTGGAAAAACTATACGAGAGACCATTAGGCTTGATAGTTATGGTATCACTTCCTTATACGGTGGTGAAGAGTTTCAAGAGAAACTACTTTAGAATGCCTAAAAATGAGAATTCTTGCAAAAATATGGCTAATTGCAGTAAGTCAATATTCATTTGATTCTTCAGCAGACACAAAATTCAAGTGTAAGAATTTTTTAAGAAAGATCATTGAAACTGTGTACTCCTAGTGAAATAAATACTTACAAAAATCTCTAGAATTGCCTTATTAACAAAATTCAAAAACTATTTACATATATACAGTAGGAAAGTCATAAAAATTTTCAAGAACAAGGGGGGACTTCCCCATCTACTAAGGCCAATTCTTTGTCAGTTGACATGACATGTAGAAAATCCTCTCTGGAAATGGGCTTATCATAAAATTTAAGTCGGTGTCCATTTACCACAAAGGAGACTTGTCCATCATCAATTTTTTTAATTTTTACAGCTCCATTTTCATATACAGTGTCTACCTCGTAAGGGCCCAACCACTGAGTGGTGAGTTTTCCTTTGAAGGTTTTGAATCGAGAATCAAAAAACATAGCCCAATCACCAGGTTGGAAGTGTTTCTTCTTAATAAACTTGTCATGCCACTTGCTCCTCTGGTTTTGGACTAATATTGTCCGTTGGATGGCATCTTTCCTAATTCCGTCCAACTCATTCAATTGTAGGGCTCATTTCTTATGAGCCTCATCCAGGTTCAATCCTAATTCTACGGTAATACAAAAGGTCCTTACTTGGAATTCTATAGGTAGAAGTACTTGCTTCTCATACACTAGATCATAAGGAGTATGCCCAGTGGTATTTCTCCAGGTGGTCTGGTATGCCCACAAAGCCTCTGGGATCCTATCATCCCAGTCCCGATGATGTAACTAAAAAATCTTGGTCAAGATGGTTTCCAGAACTTTGTTTGTAGATTCTACCTGACCATTGGCTTGCGGGTGGTATGGAGAATATTTAAAATGTTTAATCCCATATTTCTCTATTAGCTCTTTCATCAACTTGGAAGTGAATTGAGTGCCTTGGTCGGTAACAATTTCACGAGGGACACTGAAGCGGATAAATATGTCTTCATAGATAAATTTGAAACCAGACTTCTCTGTAGCCCTGAATAGTGTTTTTTCCTCTACCCACTTGGTGACATAGTCTGTACAAACCAAAATATAGTTCTTCCTATGGAACATGGGCGAAATTGGTCCTACAAAGTCGAGGACCCATTTTTCGAAGGGTTCTATCATAACTTGGGAATGCAAAGGAATTTCGTCAGCTGACGCAATTCTTCCTATCCTTTGGAAACTATCACAACTTCTCACATACTTGGCATCATCTTTGAAAATTCTAGGCCAATAGTAACCTGAATGTAACACCTTATATGTTGTACATTTTTCAGACAAATGGCCACCACATGGTCCATCATGAAAATTGTGTAGCATTTCAGGTACCTTGTCCTCTTGGACACATCTACAAATAATCAAATCAGGACCTGTGCAAAAAAGATCATGACCAACCCAAAAGTAATTAGCACCATGTGTAATAATTTTCCGCTTTTCATGAGGTGACAAATGAGACGGTAACTTCCTAGTGTCCAGATAGTTTTCCATATCAGCAAACCATGGAGTATTGGCAGAGAGGGAAAAAAAATTCTCATCTGGAAAACTATCAACTACAAGGATGTCATCATCCTCATTTTTTATTCCAGAAATAAAATCATCTACTACATTATCCTTTGCAGGTTGGTCAAGCACAGTGATATTAAATTCTTGTAATAACAAAAGCCACCTAGTCACTCGGCCATTAGTTATAGGTTTATTCATGAGGAATCTAATGGAGGAATGATCGGTGTGTACAAATACTTAATAACCTGTAACGTAATGATGAAACTTGTTAATAGCATGAACAACTGCCAATAATTCTTTCTCAGTGACTGTGTAGTTCAACTTGGTAGTAGACAAGTTCTTTCTCACAAAATAAATGGCATAGGATTGTTGGTCCTCTTTCTTCCCTAATACCCCTCCTATTGCAATGTCAGAGGCATCAATGGATATATGAAATGGCAGAGTCCAATTGGGCCCTCTAAGAATTGGTTCCACAGACAAATTTGCTTTCAGGGTTTCAAAGGCAGTTTGACACTGCTCAATCCAAACAAAATCAACATCTTTTATTAATAATCCAAACATAGGTGCAAAAATATTTGTAAAATTTTCAATAAACCATCGGTAATATCCACCATGTCCAAGAAATCTTGTCACCTCTTTCTAAGTCTTGGGGGGTGGAAGTGTGACGATGACCTCAATCTTTGCAGGATTGACTTTTATCCCTTCAGATGAAACATGATGTCCTAGAACCACTCCTCTAGTTAACAACATTTTGCATATTTCATGACTTAGAGATAGGTTCATTTCCTGGCATCTGATGAGGATTTTTTATAAGTTGTCTAAGGCTTCATATTAAGTGTTACCATAGACTGTGAAGTCATCCATGTAGACCTCCACACAATCATGAATAAGATCGAAAAATATCCCTAATACTGCTCGTTGAAATGTGGCAGGAGCATTACATAATCCAAATGGTAAGAATCTTGTAGGGCATAGTGTAAGACCCATCCATGTTGACATGCATAGGTGCCCCAAGGACAAGTAAAGGTAGTCTTGTCCTAGTCCTCGGGTGCTATAAGAATCTGTTTGTACCCATTTTACCCATATATAAAGGAAAAATACTTCTTTCCAGACAAGGTATCTAGAACTTGGTGAATGGAAAGTAGTCTTTTAGAGTGGCCTTGTTGAGTTCCTGAAAATCAATGCAAATTATCCATTTCCCAGACACTTTCTTTGGAACCACTACAAGCAGGGATACCCACTTACTATCGTAGATGGGATAAATGAATCTGACATTTAACAAATTTTGGATCTCCTCCTTTACTATATCGTTAAGTGTTGGGCTCATTCTTCTTTGGGGTTGCCTAACAAGTGTTACTCCCCCCTAGGTATATATGTGATAGATGCATGTGTCGGGGTGTATACCCTTCATGTCAGTGTATTCCCAGGCAAATGCTCCTGATTTTTATTTAAGGATATCTACTAATTATTTTTGTCGGTCTACATCTAGCACGAAGTTTATATGTAAATATTTTCCTGGACTAATCTTGAAGGGCATAGTGTAAGACATGGTAGACTCATCTATCTCATAAATAAAAGATGCCGAAGAAAAAATGGATGGGTCTAATTGTTATTGAAATTCTTCCCCATACATGTACTCAAATTTGGAAAAAGATTGTGGAAAATCCACCCATGTGATAGAAGAAATAAACCGGCTTAACACATTTTTTGTTGTGTGCTCCTGAAGTGCCCATGCGTGGTCACTTGGAAGTACGGGTTATTCCCAGTCCTTATTCTCATATATATGGAAATTCAATCCACCATAGATTCTCCATAATAGGTTGAGTTGGAGGGTGAATGGTGAGCTTATGAATAGAGAGACCATTTGATATGGTCATTTCCCCTTCTCTACAGCCAATAAATGCATTGGCTGTGGCTAGCCAAGGTCTTCCCAAAATGACGGGATGGCCTTTGGCAGGATCCTTTAAGTGAATAACAAGAAGATTTACTAGGTACTCCCACGAGGCTAAAGTAACCATGATATCATCTAAAATTCCTCCAAGTATAACCCTAGTCTTATCTGATAATTCAAAAATGGTTGGCGTAGGCCGAAGAAGAGGTTGTAACTGTAATTTCTCCAAGGTAGTAGTGGTCATAATATTAATGGCTACCCCTAGGCATATCAGAGTGTTTCCAATGGAGACATCATTAATAGTTATAGTCACTATGGGGTTTCCTGGGTTCCCATATTTTTCTAGTTTTGGCTGCTCTGATATGTATTCGAAAAGTCCTCCTATCAAGTGTATTGTAGGGGGATATTTTTGCTTCCTACCTAGCTTCTTCATACACAATTCTTTGACTACCTTACTGTAGATTGGAATGTTCTTAATGGCTTGAAGCAGGGGAATATTGACACAAATATTTTTCAATTCATTCAAAATGTCAAATTCCGGTCGGGTGGTAGGTTTCGCGATTACCAATCGGTCTGGATAAGGAGGGACCTTCGTAATTTGTGAAGGTTCATTTTGGGGAAGCATGGGTTCTTGATTTTTCAGGATAATAACATCTTCCCACCTAGTGTCATTTGTGTGTTGTTTGGTGGTTTCTTCTTCTTCTTCTTGGATGACTACTGAAGGTCTCTGCCTCTCCAGAACATTTCCCGATCTTAGTTGAATTTCTTGTAATGGAACAGGAGTGATAACATATGTCGGGAAGGTCTGCATCTCAACATTGTGAAGAGGTTGAGGACGATTATTATTGGAACTCAACAATGGTTGTGTCGATAATAGTGCTGGTCTCGGGGAACTTGTATTTTGATATTGTAGCATTTTTTGTTGTGGAATAGGAGGTAAAGGTGGTGGATCAAAACCTGGGAGAATCTATGGAGTGTTCGGTGGGAACTGAGGATAACGATGGTTGGACATAGGGATAGGTGGAGCTTGAGGGTTTCCTTGTTTATGTCCTCCTCTCCACCCTTGAAACCAGGGATGTTGGTACTGACTAGATCAATTTTTCCAACCTGGTGGGTTCCACTGTTGTTGTTGTTGATAATAGGGTGGAACTTGAGATTGTAAATCCGGGTATGTGGGTTGGTTCCTAGGCTTCCATGGCCTCCTAGGCGCATAGGATACTCCCCAGGATTTCCACTCCTACATATGGCTAATAAACTGAGCAATGATGGACATTTTTCAGTCACATGGTCTTTTGTACAGAAACCACAAACTGAAATGTTATCTAATGGGCATTCCCTTGAGGAATGATTCCTCGTGCATCTTGGGCAATATATGCTCATTGTTGCATTTTCCTCCTCCTGTTTCTTTCTTATTTTTAGGGTGTCCAAATGGGAACCTATTGTGCTTAAGATATCTATTTTGAAGTTTTCCGAAAGGTTCCCTATCTATTCTCTCGTAATACCACCTGAACTAACTAGTTTTAAGCTTCTATTGTAAGGGTCTCGAACATTCTTCCCTGTTTTGTCTCTACTCCTTGAGTAATTTTTACACATTTAACATATTTCAGAAAATGGTTTATGAGAGATGTCACCTAATGCCATCAGGTTAAGCATCTCTAGATATTATTTTGAAATTCCCTTAAGGAAAAGAGCCCTAATTGCATCCTCTGGGAGGTCATGGTATTTTGACTTCTGGGAGATATAACCAAATCTTTCCATATAATCTTTGAGGGTCTCGTCTTCTAACTGTTGGATTTTAAAGATGTCATTACGAGACTCTTTGGTCTTGAATTAGTCTTGGTACTTCTTAAGAAATATGTCTCTCATGGCTTCCCAAGACCTAATACTGGATTCTCCCAACCCCATGAACCATCTTAGTGTAGAGTCTTTGAGCATGGCAGGAAAGAGTTTTAGTTTATGGGCATATTGTACATAGTTGTAGCTCCTACAGAAGATGTCAAATTCAAATAGGAAGGTGTATGTATCTTCATTGGTTTTACCATAAAAGGTAGGGAATGCTAAGAGAAGAATATTCTTCATGTTGACATTTGGAGTGGTGTCCAAAATCGAAAACTCGAAGGTAGTTTCAGTTTGTTTTCCAGTTTCTTCTTCCTCCCCATGTCTTACATTGTTATGGTCCTCCTGATCATCCATATTGTCTTGGTTTCCAAAAAGAGAGTACCTAGGTGGTTTTATCTTTGAAGAGAATGAGGTTTCCCTTTGATGGAAAGGTCTTCCTATGGATTGGATGTATGGGAATCTACTCGAGTCGGCCGAGACTATTGGTGCCAAATTTTTTGTGTCAGTTTGAGAGATAATTACATTAGCTGAACTACCAAACAAAATATTCACTTATTTAGGGTCTATGATATCCTCAAAATTAGGATCTCCTGGTGGTGGTGTAAAAGCAAAGGTTGTATTGTTTGGTTCTACGAAAGGCTCGAGTGGTCTTGCCTCCTGTCCCAATATAATCGATGCTTCAATTTCTTGTTCTATAGTTCTCCTTGTGTTAGTCTCTTCAGATACTACCTTAGCTCTTTGAGTTGAGATATCTCTTATTTTTCAGTATCAGTCTATGGATTTTATAAGTGGAACATCCCTTCCCCCAAAAAGGTTGGAAGGAACCTTGGTTGAAAGGTCTAATTTAGATCTAATGTATCTACCTTTTGGATCTGTAGGTCTATTCATGAAAGAAAGAAAAAACAAAAGAAAAATCTACCATTTGGTTTCTAGGCCTATTCATGAAATTAAACAAAAATAGAAAAGAAAAACTCCCATTGGGTTTGGGGGATCTTGCAATAACAGATGCATAGGTTCTTACCTCTCATCTTAAATTCCCCCCACCACCAGTCTAATGCTAAGTTCTAGGAATGATCTATTTCCTA
This sequence comes from Picea mariana, assembly GCA_032191745.1. Classification (NCBI taxonomy): domain Eukaryota; kingdom Viridiplantae; phylum Streptophyta; class Pinopsida; order Pinales; family Pinaceae; genus Picea; species Picea mariana. Next base: position 828 of record JASDQU011100606.1, on the reverse strand, counting down.
ACTACTTCTTACCTTGAGACAACTCCCCGACAACGACACCAAAAATTATGGGTGTTATATATGCACTAAAAAACACACTAAAAACCCTCAATTAAATTGTCATCCCGAGGTAAGTAAACTTAGATTTGTAGAAAAATATATGCCAAAGGTAGAAGAGCTGGTAGTAGTATAGTCTAACTAAGGAAGTGGCTATCTAAAGGCTAATCTATTCAAGCAAAGCTATCTAATGAGAAAACCCCACTAAGAAACTTGAAACTATGTAACCTAAGTACTTTTGGGCCAAGGATCGATGGATAGTTCTAATAAAGCAAGTAAAAGCCCTATGTAAAGCAAACTAGTTCATAACAATAAGAAAAATCAACTATTAAGCATAACAATAAGAAAATAACAAAAGAAAACTACTTTAACCTTCCAACCTACATTCAATGAGAAACTACCCTATGAAAGCAAGTAAATAAAAAAGCAAGCAACTATTCTACTAAAGCAAGAAAACAAGAACAACTAGATAACCTATTAAAGCAAGTAAACAAAATAACTAACTAACCTATTAAAGTAAGTAAACAAAACAACTAACTAACCTATTGTTGGAAGATTGGTTGTTGTCATTGATGTCAACCCTAGTCATGGGTTTTGGACCACAAGATTGATGACGTTATTTGGACATGAAGGAAAATGCACATGTAGATACAACACCCATGGATGGATAGTATACATCATGCTCTTTCCGGTGGTATGTGGCACGTCACGTGGATCCTCATGGTTAAGGAGAAATGAATTTTTGAAGATGACAAAGTGAATTGTACATGTAGGCCCTGAAGACAATTAAAG
>JASDQU011100605.1:0-28718 GCA_032191745.1 Picea mariana | reverse complement strand
TATACTTTCACCAAAGCATATTCTTATACAATTAAAATTATTCTTGTTTCTTAGTGGAAACTTATTGCTTTTCTATTGATACTATTGGTTTCACTGACATAAATTTCAGATTTGTGATAACAATAATGATGTGATACTCTATCAGAGATAACCCTAAGTTCTAATTGACAACTGGAGTGGTTGACATCATTAGTTGACTGACCACTTTTTAAACTTGACTCAATTTATCGGCTCTACCTCGGTTAACAAGGGACCTTGGAAATCACAACTACATCGAGATTTATTATTTTCCCGCTTTAATTACTGTAGTTAGGGATGAGATTAACTCACTAATATATTCATTGTGGATCATTCTCCGTAAAAAAAAAATTCCTTACTGCTCAACCCTTAACCGTAATGGTTGTAGACTTAGCAGCAAAATCCAACCTCACTGCTTATCGTTAGCTTGATAACTATTGACTCATAGCGCTCCTAAGAAACTGGTGATTGTCTCAAGTATGTGATCTGTGTGTGAACCAACTTATCTTATGGAAAACTGAGTGATTATGAATCATTCATTTAACCTTTATTTGAACTAATAACATAATTAAAATTTCAACATCTAGAATTAACATAAGGCGGTGATCCAGATTTTACCATTTAGTATTTTTAAGAAAATAATAAATTTCAGCCAATTTATGTATTTCTTATCAAACTTAAATCATGTTGGAATGGGGACTTTCATTCTAAATTTCTAGATATGTATCAACTTAATTCATTTTTATATGTGTGTGTGAGATGATAGATTAACATGAATTTTGAACAAACAATTATTTTCTTTATCCTTGAAAAGTTCTTCGAAACTGTTATTTCTAAATCCAATTATTGTTAGGATATTTAGACACTTAGGACTTAGTTAAGATCAACATGGTCTAATGTGTCATTAGGTAAAATTGTGTTTCTTTAGTATGCATTTGTAGTTAGGAAATATGACGATCATGATATGTTCTCGACATAGAGTGATCCAATAGTTCATATTCTCCTTGATCATAAAAACTACAATGATCCGTGGATTAACACCTGATTGGTCCATGATATGTATTTAAAGAGAATGGAGGGTCATTTTTTGATGATTGATTGTGAGAAAATCTCTTGTAAATCTATCTATAAATTTTTATGTTGCATTAATAATTTGCTCCAAGTGGCCACATGTCAAAACATTGGTGTGTTGATATTTGATTCAGTTTTGTGAGTAGTTACTAAAGGTGTTCGGCCTTTGCTAGAATACCCGTTTTTTCGAACATGGTATCAGAGAGCATTTGAAGACTCACTCCTGTTGTCGATCAAGATCATGAAGTCGCGTTTCATCATCTCTAATTTCTGCCATTCCTATACATCTCTTGGATGAGAGAACTGTTCCATTGCCTCTGGGGCACTTGTTTCAATTAGGAGCATTTTTTCACTCAAAAAGGTTTATGTTTTCCCAAGATACTATCATTTCAGTTAGATTCAGAGGTATAAAGCCTGAATATGGCCTTTTTAATTTTTGCAGAGATAATATTTCAATTTTCTTTTCGATCTGCACATACTCTTTTCTCCGAGATTTATGTGATCTTGAAAAACCATAAATAGATGGGAAAGTGTTTTCATGTCTACATATTCTCTTTGTTGTGTGCTTTGTGAAATCTCAGTAAATCAAAAATAGAGGGAAAACTTGCATTCTCTGGGTAAGCTAACCAATATCTAACTCATGTTGTTGTCGAGAAGAAAATTTTTTTCCTACCGCGAAAAGAGTTTTTATGAGCATGCTCTCCAAGGTTGTCTTCAACTTCAACAAAAACAACAACCCCAACCCTCCTTCTAAACAACACACTATGCTTTTCACTACCTCACTTGGTTAAAAGTTGCTTTATTAAGTAAGAGGTCTTGAGTTCAAGTCTTTTTTTTATTAATTTCTTTTTGAAAAAGTTCATGCATCCATTGTAAAGTATATTTCACTTAAATTATAAAAGTGAATCCCTATAAGTAGCTTTAATATTTTATTTCAAAGTTATTTATTTTGCATACAACTTTATTTTATAAAGTAACTTCATTGTAAAAGTGATCATCGCTTATTCTATAAAAATGGGTTTCATAAGAAACTTATTTGTAAAAATGAGGCTAATAGGAGGGGTATCACCACGTGGACCAACTTCTACTTTCCATGTGGCTCTTTGGTTACCATTTATGCCTTTCTTCAAAAGGGCATAAATTTCACATCCAAAGTTCGTTTTCAATGCCTTTTTTTTCGATATCTTTCCATCTAGACCATCAATTTCATCTTTTTATGCATATTTTAATATGACAGTCCCAATTATTTTTTCTTACCAACTCCAACTACTTCTAATGTAAATCTCATATGGAGGATTTATTAAGAAGTAAATGATTGTACCAGATTACCTTGGGAAAACAAGAAGAACCCGCTGATGATGACAAGTATGCCAAATGGATTAATAGAAATGATGAAGCTCATGGACTAATTAGAATTTCCATCTCTCTTGATTTAAGGTTTCACCTTCAAGGACTTGATCCCCCCAATACAGCTTGGGAAACATTTGAAGTTGTGTTTGGTAAACACAATATTATTCGAGCTCACCAGTTGGAGAATCATTTAATGAATTTAAGGCCAAATGATTTTCCTTTCATTGAATATTACTTATCTAAGTTCAAAACACTTCAAATTTTGTTTATCGAATGCCATCTAGATTTATCGGAAGATAGATGCATATATGTTATTCTTGTTAATCTAGGGAGTATTTATCAAAATCCCTCTCTTGAGTCCTTTTGTGATGCTCTAACTTGAGAGAAATATAATATTTTGCAACTTGGATTGAGTAGCACTACAGGTAACTCGAACAAAGCCTTAGTCTATTAGTAGAAAGATAAATCCAAGAATCCCAAGAAGAAACATCCTCGCCAAAACAACAATAAAAACAAGGGTCCCAAATCATCTCATCCAGATTCTTCTCCTAATGGTGACATAGGAGAAAAATCTAAAATTAATAAGACTGATAGACATTGCAACGTTTGTGGGAAAGATGGTCATGATCAGTCCTTTTATCGCACAATTTGTATTTTGGGAAAATACCAATCCAAGTCACAAATGTGAGACACAACTGGGAACACCTATCATGGTCACCTCAATAGATGCCCCACTCGTTTTATTGAACGACTAGTCCAACATAAGGGAGGCTTCTCAGGTGACCCTAGGGGGATTTCGATTGAATAAGGAAAGAGATCAAAGAATACCCCTATAGGTCAAGGTAAAGGATGATAAAGAGGCTTGGAGAAGGATTTTCATGAGCTAGAAAATGGTTTTCAAGGATGTGTACCTACAAAACATTGTTAGACATGCACAAACAAGACAATATATGATGGTACAAGGCTCAAAACCAATGGAGAATCGGTAAGAAACCTTGTTGTCCAAAAATTGTAGTGGTATGAAAATATATATCATCATTTAAGAGACTATGACAAGTGAAAATGAAACCATCAAAATAAAGCGTATGATGTCAGAAAATTAAGCTAGCAATTAGTAGATAACGTTCCAATATTTCAACCAAGACTTTGATAACAAGAGAGAGTTGTTAATAAGTGTTATGAGTAGAGTTTTATAATAGACTTATGGTTATAGAAAAATTCATATACAACAATAAGTTCTAGCCACATAAATCAACAAGCATTCCACCCAAAGAATAGTCTTTAAACAATAGATCAATTATGACAACTTGCAAGTGAATTTCAACGATAGAAAATTGAGCAAATAGTGATAAAATAATGAGTTTGTTGCAACTCTAATGGTTGTATATTAATTATTGTTACATTATCTTGATTACTTTGTAAATCAAGACACCCTTATGGCACAATATAGCTTAAAGCATGTAAAATTTAATTCTAAACTTGAACAATTTAATCTCCTTTAAATCATGTTTACCAATGCAACAATATTCAATATCCGTTGCAAAGATTAGTGTCTTTATCTATTGGGTAATGGAGTCTCTTGTTTATGATCTAGGTTTTAGCAATATTCTAGGGGTGTAAGCCATTTTACTCCCTAGAGAATATAAACTTTAGCAAGGTCTTGCTACAAGGGTGTAATCCCTTTTACTTCTTGTAGCAATCCTTTACAACCTTTTCAATAACAATAAAAGAGAAATTCCTTCATGGAGGGTGTAATCCATTATACTCAAAGGGGTTGAAAAAATAACCTTGAGATCAATAAAAACCACACAAAATTGCATAAATTCCTTACCTAATCCAAGATATAGCATGCAAAATGATTACCTATCAAGATATTTGTGGTGAACCAACCCGGTTCAATATGTAAATATCCAAAATACTTGGAATATAAAGATATCCATAAGGACAATTAATAATGTAAATGTGTATGAGAGTAAATAAGATAGTATGATATTATTTATTACCATGACAATGAGGGCCATATATACCGACACAAGGGTTCCCTTTTATAAAATACATGACCTTTCATATTAGGTGTCTCTTCATTAGTAATTTAATTGTTTATGTGTGTGTGTGTGTGTGTGTGTGTGTGTGTGTGTGTTACATAGCCTTCCCCTTTAGAAATTATTTGTCCTCAAAGAATATTTTGTGGAGAGACTTACATCTTTGTTCTGGCTTGCAATGTATTCGCATGATTATCTTTTTTTGGCATTGTCAGGATTGACGATACGAGATGATATGAGTGATAAAGATTTGAGCAGAACTATCGAATTATGAAAGGGTGAGGCCATCCTAATTCAATCCTTAGAAGAATGTTTCACTTCCATGATGAATGGTTATCATGAGACTTGTTGGATGTATGGGTTGACCTGGGTTCTACCTTATTTCTCCAACAAAACTCTTATCACCATCAGCCCCTCTATTAAACTGGAAGGTAACATTGCACACAGAGTGCACAACGCAGTCTCACCTGAGTATGGGTGATTGCATGACTCAAGTGCATGCAATTAGGGAAGGGGTTTGGGTTGTTATTCTTACTTCTAATTCTACTTAAACATGCATCGTATTATAATATTCATCAAATCCATTCATTCATAACATTCATTATGTAGATCTATTCTAGTGCACCCTGTAATTAAAACCATTCATTCATCTATCTAATCATTCAACCATAAATAGAGAAATAGTAAAACATTTAGACACATTGAAACACAAGGTTTTACCATGGTTCACTCCCCCTGGGGCTACATCCACAAAGATATTTTGCTTCTTTCTTGTTCATCAAAAGGTGATGCACACATTACATCATAAGATAATAGAGAGTAGTGAGGAATACCAATGTCACACCAAGCTCCACAGCTTGCGACTTGACCCTCAGCTACATCTCCAGATTCACTCCATCTGAGATCCATAGCGCTCAACAAAACTCATACTCAAAAAGATGCTCTAGGTACTCATTCATGCAAAGGTAACACACATATATTTTCAAAACTCTTGATATCTTCCTATCTACCTCATACCTACTATTTATACTACAAAAATGGGTTAAAACCCTTACAATACATTCCAAATCCCTAACCCTAACATGGATAGGTTTGTCCACATATGTGTCGTATTTCTGCAAATCCTATCATGTTCACTTCTTTTTCTCAAAATATGGCACGCTCTTCTTCTTGTTCTAATATGCCTCGTTCATTGTGTTTTTCTCCCAAAAATTCATGCTCCAACGGGCCCCCAACAATAACATGTGGCTCGTCCCAAGACACTCAAACTTAGTTCACCTTCTGCAGCGCTACCTCTAGCTTATGAAACTTATTTTCCAACTTTGTTGCTTTCTCCTTAACCTATGTTCTCTTTCCTTCCAGTATCTCCAAAACCCACATTGTCATGTGCTCTTTCAACACTTCTCTGCTTTCTGTATGAACCTGTTCCAAGATGGATTTCTCTGTCTGCATTTCTTCTATCATACTTTTGAATTTTTGTTTAAATGGCTCCAACTGAGCTTTCCTTACTTGTTTCTCCTCTTGTGCAGTCTTTACCTCTTTCTACAAATTTTTATCACCTACACAGACTTCAATATCATGGATATTTCCATGGTCTTCTACCTCTTTTTTAAGTCCTAAACCACACCATTCAAATTTTCTTCTCTCTGCTCTAGCTATTGGATCCTCTTATCTTCTTCCATGCTGGTCCAAATATGTGTAGTCTGGTCATATAATTTTGCCACTTGTTTTATCTCCTGCAGTATGATATCTATGTGTGCAGTAGCCTCCTTCTCTCTCTATTCTTGTACTTCTGGAAGTGTCCTCGGAGTCATTTTTTATGTTAAGTTCAATATCTCTTGTTTGTATTTCTCCATTGTCTATGCAATATTCTATATCTTCTCTTATGTTGTTACCTCCAGTGCCTGCGTGCAGTCTGGTATGCTCCTGTATACTTCTTCAAGTTGCTTTTATAGCTTATCTATGCGTTGTTTCTCATCCTCCTTCTCTAGTGTTATATGCTCACAATTCACCTTTAAAATCTCCTTAACCTCTCAGTCAAGTGCTAGGTTGGCAGCATCCACCCTAGCTCTAAACTGGACCTCCTGCATTATGCTCACTTGTAACCCGTATAATGCATTTGTAGGTATTTTTTCTAGAACCAGCTTTAGATGTTCCTCTTATTTCATTGGTTTATGTGCTGAGTTTTAATTTAATGCCAACATTTCTTATGTGACCTTAAACCTATTGTTGTTCATTACGACCATTTTCACTATCTCTTCTTGTTCTTTCTATGTTGATGCTTCATGTGCTTTTTCTTTCTACTGTGCGACTGGATGATGCATTGTACTTAGTTGCAACCTTTGTAAAATATCATGCACTTACACTAGCTTCTCCATAATATCCTCTCTATGTGCTTCTGTTTCAAGTAGTGCATTCTTCCCTCTATCCTAGACTTAGTCTGTGACAAACTCTTCATCGTCTTCTGTAATAGTAAGTACTGGAGGGTTCTTTTGATACTTCATCTTCTTCCTTATTTCTCCCTCCTGTGTTCCAATCCTCTTCTTCCATGGGGTTGAGTTCTGCACCTCATTTTTCTTCTTTTTTGCTTCCTCATCTTATACTTCTTTTTGTCTCAAGCTATCTCCCTTCACTTATGCACTTGACACAATGTCTTTCTTTTTTGGCTTCTTTCTTATTGCACCACTTCCTGAGGCTTGACCATGCTCTGTATACTTCCTTGTATTATCTACTAGACTACATGTATTCTTTGATGTTCTTGCTTCTACTTGATCCTTGCTCTTTGTTCCTTTCTTTTGTGTCATTGGGACCTTCCACTGCACAGTCCAGTCCTTCACAATCCAGACTAATTGCTTGCACAATGTACAATACCTCATTTCCAACGACTTCTTCTTTGGATATCTCCTGGCATGTATCGACATATGGTGTCTGGAAGACTTGAAATTAACAATCCCTTTATTTTCATAGACTACTTCAATTGGGATCCTCCAAACATTGGTTGTCTTCTATTGCATGTCTTCTAGGAACATGGAAAATAATGTGTTGTTCACATGTCGATTCTTAGAGTCTTTTGCCTTCCATAAGCCTGTATACCGTGCTGCACGACATTTGCCTCTTCTATCCAAAAATACTGAAAATTTGGGCTCCTGCCATCCTACGAAAGCTATTAGTATTAATAACCAGGAGTAATGGAAATTTGTCCCATTATCTATTAGAAACTGATTCAATAAATATGGCACCCAACTTAACACTACACCCTTTGCACACTGTGCAACTTCTTCTATGACTCCTATTAGGGCCTCTTTCTTTCTGCACTTCCTCAAAAGTTTAAAATCCATCAACTTGGTGGAAAACTTCATCACAGGGTCGTTGATGTCCTTCATGATTATTCCCCTAGTTCCCGTGTCTATCCCAAATTGTGCTTTAACTTCTTCTGCAATTTCTTTGTCCCTTGCCTTGTTGTCCAAATGGTCTTATGGCTTTACTAAACAGGTAGGTAACCCTGTATTCTTGGCTATGAGATCTACATCTATAGGGACCAACATGTCCATCCTTAGGATACCTCCATGTACCCTGGTCAACAGTTTCTTCACACACATAATTACATTTTTACTACACCCGAAATGTGGTATGTCTAGCAAATTCATAATGTCCAAGTTTTATAGACCTGTGATCCACTACGCAGCCTCAAAAATAGGTTTCCATAAGGGTCCTACCTCCCCCCTATTCTCCAAGTAAATATCTTGTGCAAAGTTAGGAAAATTCATTGCATCTCTTACATCATGATATACATATTTTTAGCTTCGGTACGTTCCCTATAATATCTTCAACTGTAACTACGATGTCTGGGAGATAACATAAATTTATTTTCGTTGCACTTGGTGCTTTCCTCTTCTGGCTTGCAACTAGGTTTTCTTCTGTAGCTTCGTCCTCGTCTTCTTCTTCTTATTCTCCCTCTATTTCTTGTTGGCATGTAATATCTTCAACCAGGACTTCCTCTGCGACGAATTTCTGTTTTTGTATGTTCATTTCCTCAACTTCTACAGGGTTTTCAGGATTAGGGTTTTCCATGCTTTGACCCACTTGCACCTACTCCGCGGTTGATATTTCTTCTTCTATATTAGTTGGACTGATAGATTTAGTTTCTAACATCGTAACATACTATAGCTCCACAAAACTCTCAAGTTCTTCCATTATTTCCTTATTCATTCCTGACTGTCGGGTCACTCTTACAAATCGCCCGGGAGCGCCAAACTTCAGGGGCGTCATCTTACATGCATTACATGTAAATGCATGTCTCTCTTTCTCAATCACCCTCTAATCATGCTATCAAGTGATTTGTTTCTCAAAAATTGCTAAGTGTTGGACTTCTCTGAGCTTCTCCCTTTTTATAGTTTCCTTTTCAGTTTTATAGTCATCGTTTTGCTTTTTTCTGTCTATTCTTAGTTTCCCTGGACATTGTGTTTTAAGTTTCCTGTGCGTAGTATTCTTAATTATGTTGCACCAATTTTTGTCCGTTGTGAGCTGTCATTCCAAACTATTTGTATATCACTTATTCCTCTAACTACTTATTTTTGGCTTTTTCTTCAGTTTTCTACTTTTGTCTTCCTTTTTCTTCTTTTAACTTCTACTATTTACAATATGTACAAGTGTTGGGGCTCAGAAATGTCCTATTTTCAACCACCTTTCCCTTCATTATTATTCACATTTCATCACCCCTTTAACCTTTCATGACATCATTTTCATAAATACATTTGGTTTTCACCTTATTATTTTCCACTTTATTCATTTTAGTATTAAAAGGGAATTCGTGGTTAAATGTTAGAAAATCGGCATGTTTTCATATGTATCTCAAAAATGTGTGAGCTTTGTAATGTGTAGAAATATGAGAATGATTAATTCAAAAGGACTTCTCGAATACTTCCTCCACCATTTCAAGATTTGAGGAGATAATTCAATCCCATTCCAAGGAGACGATCATGAAGATTTGGTTGGAGTATCTTATCCAAGATATATGAGAGATATGTGTGAGGATTTAAAGGGATCATATTTTGTAATAATGGAAAATAGTTGAGAGAATAGTCGATCTGTAATTATGAGATGGTTATCTTATATTCAAGGCTCTCATGTATAAAAGAGAGTTCTCTCTCTTCATGAGGAGGTAGTAATCATTAAGGAGTAATTAGGATGGAATTAGAGTAGTCATTAACAATAGTCATTAAGATTCAAGTAGAAATCTGGATTATTCTTAGATTTGTAATTTGAAAGAGAAAGGGATTCTTAGCTTTGATTCATGGTTTTGGTTTCCATGCTTTCATTATTTTGTTATGAAGATTGATCTGATTATTGTAATGTAAGATTGCTTCATTTGCATGAGCTCACAAATGTTGTTGTGCCATTAAACTCTTCACATGTTGTATTTTCTTTTCCTTCATGTAGTTCTCCATTCCTAGATTAGTTTCATTTACACAATTTCATTTCAGTCGTAGGTTGTAGAAATTCAATTCCAAGTCGTTTGTTTCAATTCCTTGCATTAGATTAATGATTTAATTCCAGTTGTAGCTTTACCATTAAATTAGGATAGATTAGCTTCAATCCTGTTTCAATTTCCTACATTAGATTAATGATTCAATTTCTGTTGTAGCTTAAACATTAGTCCTGCTCCAATCTTGCATATACTTTTTGTGTGCTTCGTCAATTTATGAACCCCGAGTTGACAAATTAGATAGTTGGGAAAATACTACAATGCAATTAATTCAACATTAGTTCGGTCCAATGTAACGATTGTTGTCCCCTTGTTACGATTGTTGTTCCCTTTACAAGAAGTGTCGTTCATTTGAATAGAACAATTGTCGTTCCCTTTACGATTGTTGTTCCTTTACAAGTGTTGCATCTCTGGAGGATGGGTATTGAAAACAGAAGGTAAGAACCTATGTAGGCAACAAGTAAAATGCATGTACCAGTGCCTACCTTCGGTTGATGCATAGAGGTTGTTTTTAGGACATCTTTAGAGCCCAACATTTTGGCATCATTGCCGGGGAAGCAGGATGGATTGAGGTATTAGTTTCTTTTTTATTTCAATTCATGCAAGTTTGATCTAGATGTGTTGGTAAGGGGTCATAGAAGCTACTTGAATGGAGAATCCTCATGTTCTCCCTGCCAACTAGGTAAGTGTGAATTTCAATTTCCGCAAGAGTAGTTTCAATTTCTGCAAATTTCAATTTATGCAAGAGTATTTAATTTCTGCAAGTGTGATCTACATGTTTTGGTTCTAAGGGTCATAGAGTTGCTTCAGTGTAGATTCCTCACTATCCCTACCAACTATCAAGAGCATTTAATTTCTGCAACTGTGAAGAGTAATTGTTTTATGTTTCAGTAAGAGTGCTTTCATTTAAGTTTTTTTCATTTAGATTTCAGTTTTGGGTGCTATAAGAATCCTTTTTTTTTAACATGGTTTAACAATGAATGTTAGCTTGGAACTACTCACTCAAATCCTGGCAGATGTCAGGATTTCCTCTTCCTATGAAGAGGAGATTTTCACAAGGATCAAAGATTAAAATACTCCTCCAGAAACAATTGAAGATGCAACATCTGAAGACTCTTATGCATCTGATGACGAACAATTGAATGAAAAGGATATCAAGGAAGATGAAGAGGAGTTACAACATGATCTGAGCGAGGAACAACACACCTATGAAAGCCTGATCGAACGATGGTTTCAAGCGAGTACTAGGTTAGATCCATTTAGTTTTTCTTTTTGTTTTCTTAATTCACAGTTTCAACAGCTAATTTCACACGTTCATACATATTTCTAATTCTCATTTATGAAATTGAAAGACAACATATTTTTAGTATTGTTGCGTGCATGTCTACATTGGCTATATGACTACATGTAACTAGTCTCTCATTTTTAATTAGCGTAGTGTAGGTAGGATTTTATTATCAAGTTTTTTTATTTTTTAGAATAAGTATGCCCTCTTCCTATGCCTTGTTGCGATCTGGAAGATTAGAAAGTAGAGATCAAAGGAATGGCTATGAGATGTTTTGAGGAATGTTTTGGTATTGTTGAAGATTTGAAAAAAAATGTTTAAATCAATTTTTGTCTTCAATTTTAAAAATTAATTTGTCTCCATTTGCTAAAGAATTTGATTCAATTTGATTTGTCTCAAATGCTAATAAAATTTCTAGTTTTATTTAAAAAAAATAAAATATACAAAAAAATAAATAAAATTGCATAAATTGAACTGAAGATATCTTAGAAACTCGGATCTGGGTTCTTACGATTTTTTGATAGGAAGTGCATTATGTTATGATAAAAAAAACCCAGTAAATTTCAGGCCAACTTAGTACACTTTTTTCAAGAAAATCAATATAGTAACCTTCAGCCATTTTTCAGTTTTCTAAAAAACCGTGATGTGGGTATTGCTTATTTTCGACATGTAGAAGCATTTGGACCATAGGAATCTGCCTGCAAAATTTCAGCTCAATCCAGTTCGTCGTTTGTGATAAAATCACATTTTACGTTCGTTGTTACACCCTGCAAATACACCCTATAGCAGGCTGCAAAAAAAACAATAATAAAATTTTTTTCAAATGTAATTCATATCACAATAATAGAACTTGAATATGAGATCCCATTTTATGGGCAGAGGTTATGGGGTCAAACCCCATCCACGCCACTCTTTATGCTGTGTTTTCAGTGATTTAATGATTTGGCAATGATCTGTTAGTTATGAGTTCCATTGGAACTCGAGTATTGTTGGAGTCACCCCTGGTTTTAGCCTCCTTGAGAATGAAAAATTATACACCTATAATGTTGATTGCATGCGAGAAGAACGATTTTAATTTTGGGTGCTTTGTTTTCCATTTTTTTGTTAGTATGATTTCTATTTTTGTTTTCTTTTTTTTTTCCTTTGATATGTAATAAAATAAAAATTATGAAACCATAAAAAAAAAAATTTCATTTGTTTTATTAAGAAAAACAATAAAAATAAATAAATAAATAAAACCATACAAAAAAAAATTATTATGAAAATGAAAAATGTATGGATAAAGAAGTTCTTGTTATTTGTTTTAGTTCTGGCTTTACTTCGTGTTGTATGTGGTCGAACAGGTAGTGGTATCTACTCAGATCGTGATGATAAAAGTGTTTCCATAAACTCTTTAAGTGCATGCATCCACAAAGAGAACATTTGGATCCCTGTACAATTGCATACAAGCGATACTGCCAATTAAAAAACAAAATTGAAAACAAATCAAACATTCTAAAAATAAAAATTTGCAAATGGATTTTCACATTTCCTGAAAACATCATTTGATTCATGTTTTTATCTTGTTATGCTAAAATTATTGTTAATTCACTTCACCAGGTATTCACGAAGAGGATTGTCAAAAATGTGCTATCACCAACCGGTAAAAGCGCATTTCATTTTTTCATTTGGTTGATAGCATTAGTATTAATTTCTGCACTTTATGTTTTCAATATTCTCACACTATTTTCTACAGATTAGTGCTAACATTTTACAGGTTCAAAGATGATCAAATTTCTTGTAGAAGTGATTTTCAAGAATCACAAAACTTTAAAAAAAAACCATGCTTTATTGACTGCTTGAAGGAGCTGATTCTTGTTCTACACATCATGGTGATTGTTGTTACACAGTGACCATTCATAAAACCATTTTGCATCATGAATTATTTCTTCCCATTTCTCCTTCAAAGCATATTTTTCATCCCTGTGTTGAAGCCCATATTCCATTGAATTATCCTTCATGACTTCGCACATGCCTATCTTTCTTAGTCGCATACATCTCTATATCTTTTTCAGTTCATTTTACCTTATCAATAAAACTATCCAGCCCCCTTTCCATGACTACATTCCCTTGCCATAAACATTGTTGCTACTGAGATATTTCCTATAGTCCTACCAATATTTTTGTAAAAAATCGCGTTGACTGATGTGGGATTCCTTATGGCCCACCTTTCAACAAGTCTTGCCCCATCGAGCTCAACACCTTATCTAGGATATAGACTAGATTTCATTTTGAGTACCTAGAGGCTTGCATGCCTTAATGGCAAGTTCTCTCGTTGACAATCATGGGAATACATCAATGTCCCTTGATTGTTAGATCTTGTAAGTGGCTCGACATCAGCTCATTCATTTACACTTTGTAATATATAATCGGGTACCTTGGCACTCATTGACATCAATGGTGAGTTTGTCTCGCATTGGTTAATGGCATTCATCAATGGTTGGTAATCCAATGACTTCTCTTCATTCTCGACATCGACACATCCATTCGCGTGATTATAATTGTACCATCGGGTTGTAGCAGCTGAAGACTATACACTTTTTCCAAACTTCCTCAGCAGTTACAACAACATGACTTCAGCTATCTAAGAGCACTACAGTTCCACTTTCATACTTCCTCTTTTCCATGATTCATTCAACAACAGTTCAGATTCCTCCACGTTACATTCTCTGATCCAGCATATAGCAGTTGCAGCTACAGCATTCACAATTACATTTTCATGATCCTCCAATAGTGACATCTTCCATGCTCCAGCAGCCGCATCAACATTTTGGATAAGTGGAGGTATGTTATTTTCTAAACTTTAATCATGTAATTCCTCAACTACTAGTAATGAATAATTTGAAAAATTCCCTCACCAAGTTCCCTTTCCTTTTCACTTCTATGACTTATGACACGTTGCATGAGGACATGCAACCAATTCAGTTGGGGAGTAGGGGACTTTATTCACTATCATCACTCCATCATTTCATTTTTTCATCTCATTTACCATTTATGAACATTTCTTTTCCAATGATATTCATGATTCACAAATATAAAAAAGGGCTTTCTTATACTCAATTATGTTTCCTTATGCACACTAATAGCATATATTTTCCAATAAGAATATGGGAAAACTATTATCATAACAACAAGAGAACAAATAACAAAATGAATGTTGTTAACACAAGAACCAACATTCTTTATATTCATGGTTGTCACACAAGAAACAACCATAAGAAAATGTCAGTTGTTACTCATGTAAATCCCATCCTGGAAACATTCATTATCATCACTCAAAGCCGAAATTCATATGCCAAAATTTCTTGAGAAGACCCATGCATGGTTGCATGAGGACATGCAACAAGTTAAGTTGGGGGTTATGTTGGGGCTTAGAAATGTCCTATTTTCATCCACTTTTCCCTTCATTATTCTTCACATTTCATCGCCCCATTAACCTTTCATGACATCATTTTCATAAATACATTTGGGTTTCACCTTATTATTCTCCACTTTATTCATTTTAGTATTAAAAGGTAATTTGTGATTAAATGTTAGAAAATCGACATGTTTTCATATGTATCTCAAAAATGTGTGAGCTTTGTAATGTGTAGGAATATGAGAAGGATTAATTCAAAAGGACTTCTCGAATACTTCCTCCACCATTTCAATATTTGAGGAGATAATTCAAGCCCATTCCAAGGAGAATATCATGGATATTTGGTTGGAGCATCTTATCCAAGATATATGAGAGATATGTGTGAGGATTTAAAGGGATCATATTTTGTAATAATGGAAAATAGTTGAGAGAATAGTCGATATGTAATTATGAGATGGTTATCTTATCTTCAAGGCTCTCATGTATCTCTCTCTTCATGAGGGGGTAGTAATCATTAAGGAGTAATTAGGATGGAATTAGAGTAGTCATTAACAATAGTCATTAAGATTCAAGTAGAAATCTGGATTATTCTTAGATTTGTAATTTGAAAGAGAAAGGGATTCTTAGCTTTGATTCATGGTTTTGGTTTCCATGCTTTCATTATTTTGTTATGAAGATTGATTTGATTATTGTAATGTAAGATTGTTTCATTTGTGTGAGCTCACATATGTTATTGTGCCATTCAACTCTTCACATGTTGTATTTGTTTTTCCTTCATGTAGTTCTCCATTCATAGATTAGTTTTATTTATGCAACTTCATTTCAGTCATAGGTTGTAGCAATTCAATTCCAAGTCATGTGTTTCAATTCCTTGCATTAGATTAATGATTTAATTCCAGTTGTAGCTTTACCATTAGATTAGGATAGATTAGCTTCAATCCTGTTTCAATTTCCTGCATTAGATTAATGATTCAATTTCCGTTGTAGCTTAAACATTAGATTAGATTAGTACCACTTCAATATTTCATATACTTTGTGTGTGCTTTGTCAGTTTACGAACCTCGGGTTGACAAATTAGATAGTTGGAAAAATACTACAATGAAATTAATTCAACATTAGTTCGGCCCAATGTAACGACTGTTGTCCCCTTGTTACGATTGTTGTTCCCTTTACAGGAAGTGGCGTTCATTTGAATAGAACTGTCGTTCCATTTACGACTGTTGTTCCTTTACAAGTGTTGCATCTCTAGAGGCTGGGTATTAAAAACGAAAGGTAAGAACCTACGTAGGCAACAATTAAAATGCTTGTGTCAGTGCCTATCTTCGATTTATGCATAGTGGTTTTTTTTAGGACATCTTTAGAGCCCAACAACAAGTCTACTTGCTATGCTACAACTAGTGAGATTCATTGGATCGACTGTCCCTATAATGAGTTGAGGCAAACGGCGTTCAGNATAGCAAGTAGACTTGTTGTTGGGCTCTAAAGATGTCCTAAAAAGTCTACTTGCTATGCTACAACTAGTGAGATTCATTGGATCGACTGTCCCTATATAGTTTTAGTTTACTGCCATTCATGCTTCCTTGAATTTCCTTTCCTTCTAAGTCTTGTAGTTGTACAACACCTCCATCTATGATATAATTTATCTGATATGGCCCTAGCCAATGAATTATGAGCTTTCCTGGGTGTTGCAAATACTTACTGTCATAGAGGAGAACTAGATCTCCTACCTTAAAATTATTCTTCTTGATATGTCTATCATGCCATGCTTTATATTTTTCTTTCTGTACCTCCTGATGAAAGCCTGCTATGATTCTATCATCTTCCAATTCAGTTGATCTAATATTTCCTTCTTTGTGCCCCTTTCTGTCATCTTTGTAATTGCTACAATGCCCAAACTTGGTATCAAATAATCCAAGGGAACTACTGCTTCCTTTCCATACACCAATATAAAGGGTGTCTGCCATGTTAACTTCTTGCAGATAGTCCTATAAGCCTAAAGTACTGTTGGTATCTTCAAATCCCAATCATCTCTATTCACATTACAAATCTTGGTCAAGGCACCCTCCAAAATCTTGTTGAAGGCTTCCATTGTTCCATTTGCTTGAGGGTGATAAGGAGTGCTCTTCTGGTGATGTATCTGAAATTATTCAATCATTGCCTCAATTGTACTTTTGATGAAGTGAGTTCCATGATCGCTCACCAATATTCTTGGACATCCAAACCTTGTCACTGCATTTTCAAATAAAAAGTGCATTGCATTATCTGCACTGCAATCCTTCACTAGTGTTGCCTCAGCCCATCTGGTCAAGTATTTTGTCGTTGTAGTAATATATCTGGCTCCTGATCTTCTTGTTGGTGGATTAATTGGACCTACAAAATCTATTGCTCACTTATCAAATGCTTGCAAAGTAACCTAAGGTATCAATGGCATATCATCCCTCCTAGATGGCTTTCCAACTCTCTGACAAACATCACAGTTTTTACTATATTCCTTTGAATCCTTATGAACTATTGGCCACCATAACCCTGCGCGCAATATCTTTTGCATAGTAGGCTTCCCTACATATTGTCCTCCTGCAATTCCTTCATGCGCTTCTACCAAAATAATGGGTCTTTCATGATCCATCACACATCTTAAAATGTTATCTACTCCAATCTTGTATAGATGACCTACAATTAGTTGATAGTCTGTATCTCTGAATACCAAATTTTTCTTCTGCGTAGTAGTAAATTCTCTTGGTGCAAATATTGCACTCAAAAACTCAATAATGTCATAAAAATATTCATCGACTATCTGTACTTTAAACAATTGTGCATATGGAAAGTTTTCTTCCAAGTTATTGGGATCTTCTCCATTAGTTATCCCAGATAAGTGATCTGGTCCTTTATTTAATCTCCCAGGTTTCACCACAACTTCAAAGTCAAATTCTTGAAATAATAATAGCCATCCGCATATCCTTCCCCCCAACACTAGATTATTAACTAAGTATCTCAGAATTGAATGGTATGTAAACGTCTTGAAGTGTTGTCCCAACAAATAATGTATGCATTTCTGCAAAGCATACACCATAGCTAGACCTTATCTTTCTGTAGTATTGTAGTTCTTCTTTGAATCTCACAAACTCTTGCTTGCAAAAGAAATGGGGTGATATACATTACCTTCTCCTAGCTGGGTTAATACTGCTCCTAATATTATTCCATATGCATCCACATGCACATGAAATTCCTTTGACCAATCTGGAAAAACCAGAATTGGTGGAGTAACCATATTTTCCTTCAAAATATACAAACTCTTATGGCATTCATCATTCCGCTAGTACTTAGTATCTTTATTTAACAACTTCTCCATTAGCACAGTAATCTATGTGTATCCCCCTATGAACTTCCTACAATATCTTGTATGACCAAGTGTACTCTTCAATTGGCGCACTAACTCCGATGGTGGTAAGTTAACTATGACAACAATTTTAGCAGGATCAACTAGTAGAGCATATTTACATACCACATGTCCTAACAAAATCCAAAAAGTGCATTGAAAATGAACTTCTTAATGTTCAATGAGATCTAATATTGTCTACATCTATCCAACATTGGTCTTAGTACTACGACATGGTCCTTTAGTAAACTAAACACTATCCAATCATCCAAGTAAACCTGTAAAAAATTATGAATGAATTCCTTAAAAGATGTTATTACTACTCTTGAATTTTTTTTGGTGCATTCTCCAATCCAAATGGCATAACTGTATACTGCAATGATCCTCATTCTATAGAAAATGTAGTCTTGTTTCGATCTTTTGGCACAATTTTGATCTGGTGATATCTTGAAAATACATATGTGAATGAATAAGCTTCTTGACCTCCAACATTCTCTAAACTTCATCTGTAAATGGGGTGGGAAAAGGATCATGCAACCAAGCATCATTAAGTTTCCTCAAGTCAACACATATCTTGATTCCCCCTTGCTTCTTTTCATGTACCACCATAGGACTGATCCATTTTGATTCTTCCACAGGTTCTATAACGCCAACTTCTAAGATCTTGTCAATTTCTTCCTTCACTTTCTCCTTATATATTGGATTCAATCTGTAAGGTATCTATATTATATTTATGGCTTCTGGATTCAAAGGGATATTCATCTCTCATAATTATCTTGCCAACCCCTTCATCTTTGAAAATGTTGTTGGGAACAAGTGATTGTATTCGCGCAATAATTATGTGATCCTTTCTACTGTCTGATTATCCCAATAATCTTCAATACTTGCAATCTTTGGGTTTTTTGTTGTTCTAATATTTTAACTTCTTGATATTTAATGGGGCTGCTTAATATTTTGATTCTAGCAGAGGACCCTCTACTTCTCTTTCTCCTTCAACTTCTGGGATATTGATATCACGTGGGTTACCTTATGTTGGGTCTTCTTCTTCTTCGACATGATAGCAAGGTAATAATTGTCTGACAATTTATTTCTTATGATATGTTGGGACTATTTCAAACTCTGGTTCTTCAAATATCATGTCACTTACCACCTTTAGCGCAATATTTATCTCTGGACTTTCATTCTCAAAGGAAAATGTAATTATGAAATTATGTTGTATCTCTTCCCAATTGCTAGTTTCTTTATGTTGTTCCTGTTCTGTGTACCAGTTCTTCAGAATTCCTTATAGAGTGTGAATAAAATGGTATGTCCATTATTTTGATGGTACTAATATCCATTGAATCATGCACTTAACTACATGTTCTTGAGGTTGTCCAAATCCATCATATTTCTCTTCGTATCTATGCTCCTTCTCTACACCGAATCTGATGTGCAGTAACCTTTTGCATTGAAACCAATTGTTGATATTTGCCTTGTCTGTACCCCACCATATTGCAGGTGTAGCTTTTAAAGTAATGTCTAATGCTGGTAATCTCTAATTTTCCATAATATCTACCTCAAACTTCATTAATAGTTATTCTAATTCATTCAAGCCATAAAAAGTAGGAGGTTATCTTACCTTTGTACCAACCCATCTCAGCACGTGCGTCATTCTGGAGAATTTCCTGGTAGATAATTCATGTAGTCATTGTTGCGAGTTTTCCAGTATAGTTTCAGAGTCGGAAGCACAAGAACAAATACTCCTCCAACTGAGCATGGCATTTTCAGTTGGGTTGATATAATCTTCTTTACGTGTAGTGGTTCTGTAAAGTTGATTCATGTCTTCTGTAAGGATGTTATCTATAGGTTCCACATACCTTCCTCCTTATAAGGGGTCCAAAGGTGCAATATATTTGTATTCTCTAGATTCAAAGATCATCTTTCTTGTCTTAAAATTGATGATTTATTGGTTATCAAAATCCCAAACCAATCCTAACAGACCTAGATAGGGTGTAGTATTATCTACTATGTCAATGACTTCAAAGTCTACTATTATATGTATTCCATCTAGACCTACTGGTATCCCCTTCAATAATCCTAATGGAAATACTCTATGATGATTTTCTAACTTCAACTGTATAGGTGAATATCCTAATTGAGGTTCTCCTATGGCTTCCCATGTCTTATTTGGTAGAACATTGGCTTCAGACCCTAATCTAGTATAATATCTCCCATATTAAAATCTATAATGTTTGCATTCAACCTAAATTCTTTTCTTGTTATTCTCTTCCTTATAACATGATTTATTGTCTTTACCCCTTCTTCCCCAGCATTACACTTTTCTAACAGATTTTGTATTACTTGTAAATATGACTTATCATTTAATATATTAACACAAGATACCAAAAATTTACTTACTTTCTCTCAAGGTTTCTCTTTATTGGTCTGATCAGACAAAGGGGGCATGTCATACACTGGCACATCGTCTACTGGCTTCATTCACGTGGTAGATGCAATTTTTTCCTTCAGAACCTCATGTCTATCTTCCTTGAATATCTCTTTTTCTTTGCGCACATCAAATTTTTGTTCAGGTTTTATATTCTTCCTTACCCACTGATGTATATCCTGGTTCTTTTTTGTTGCATCATCTCATGTCTTATCTCAACCTCAAATCACTATATGGATATTCTTTCCATCATCTTCCCTGTCTTCTAAACAATCCATTACACATTATGATTATTCTAGTTCCTCTTGTCCTGTATCTTCAACAACATCATCAGACAATCTTTTGTTTCATGGTTTGTTTTGTGATAGTACATACATGTCCCAGGTGGTAATGGGAAATCTCTTACATAATGACTAGGCTTCTGACAGTTATGACAAACTACTGGTCCTTGACCTCCTCCAAAGTCTCTTCCTTGACTGAAGCCTCCTTTATTACCTTGATTTTCTTTGCACGATGTATTATACTTCAGTCCTTGATTGTACTATGGATGCACGTTATTGTACTGTGATGGTGTTATACACTGTTCTTTCCATTGAAAATGTTGTCCGTTATACTAAGGTTTTTATGATATATTATACTATGGTTTTTGTGCAGGTTGTCCTAGTATGTGCTTAGTGTGGACCTTATATGTGTCTAAAATCCTTTCTTTCATCATATCCAGAGTTCTGCAGCCTTGGTCTTCATGTCCCACTGACCTACAAGAATTACAAAAGGTGCTCTTTGGAACTATCTAATATTTCTGCATCAGAGGAAAATGATAGGGATCATGCCCATGTACTTTACATATTTCACACCATCATCCTCCTAAAGATAAATGGTTCAACATACCCACTCCTATATACTGGGAAAATAATGGAAACTTATTCTTATGATAACCTTCTATCCTACATATTGTACACTAGACATATTCTCTCTTTTATTTACCTTTATTCAGATTCAATTGACATGTTAAGTTATTCAAATCCTGTCTCAGCTCTTCCACGGCTAGATCTATATGCTTGTACTAGTTTTTTTCTAACTGTAGGGTTGCTTGTAGAGCCTCACCCTGAGTCTGGAATTTTTGTTGTCTCAAAGGATACTTCAAATGGGGCAACAAAGAATTAACAAACAAATGTCTATGTTGTGTATCAATAATAGTATACTTTAGCTTACCTTTTAACCTCTTGAACTTTTGGTCCACTTCCCAAACTGATTCTCCTGGTTTCCGCTTAGTCTCTATCATTTCATTCATAAATTGATCCTTTGAGCTTAGGTTCTGAAATTCATTGATCAACTGCCTCTTCACCTCTACAACAGTCGTAGGTTCTCCTGTCAGGTTATTTGCTGCAAGACCCATGTATAAATATAACGCGTGGTCTCTGAATGTGATCGCCAACTGTGCGAACTTGGTATCTTCTTATGTAATCTACTTGGATTCCCATATGTTCTCACATATGAAAAAATACTTTTCTGGATCATCTGACCTATCCCCTCGAAACTCTGGTATCTTCATAGTAAAATATTGACCTACCATAGTGAAATTTGTTGAACTACCACCTTCGTGCAGTGTAGAAACTTGGATTCTATTTGTTGAATGACTTATACTTAAAATATACCCTCGTCTAAAAATTATTCTACCACTAATAAATTATTGGTTAATCAGTTTTTCTTCTTCAATTGTCTTCATCGCACATGGGTTTGTGGGTTACACACTAATTCTGATATGGAATGGAGAGCCTTCCTCTGCACTAGACCCATGACCTCTGGTTTTACTCTCATATGTGGCATGCAATATATCCTCAATATGTCCTGTGGCATGAATATCCTCTACCTCTTCCTCATCACTATCCAATCCCTCTTGCTCGGTTATTGCACTCTTCTTCGTATTCATCTTATACTTGTAGGGTCATCCTTTGCGCATCATGCCTTCTTTCCTTATGATTTCCCTGGTCTAGTCATCGTCCATCATGATGGGGTCCATTGCTTCCTTCTTATCATTACTCTTCAGATCCTTCTCCATATCTCATATCTTCCTCAATGCTTCCCCCAACCCCCCATGCACGCAGAGTGATCTAGTTGTCTACTTCCATGTTCATCATGCCTTTATCATATAATAAGATCTTGATTGATGTATAAAATGAATTGATGTACCTCCCTCTAGGTCCCTTCAAAAAATTATTCTCTTCAGTAGTATATGACTTCGTTGTGTCTACTACAAATTCAGTAATAAACCCTGCAATTATATTGTTCAACCAAAAATCTATTGTGCGAGTGAATTTATTATTGGTCCTTTCTAACTATGCAATATCTTGAGCAGTCCACTCAAGTGGTCCAATCTAATTCATGGGATGGGTATCCTTCAACCTTAATATCCACTCTTGCAATAGCTCTGAGAAATAACATAAAAATGCTTCATGCAAATCAGTAACCACATACCTCTACATATATTGGCGCAATGTATACCTGGAACCCTTATTATCTTTTTGTGCGAACTCCAATTTCTTTGTTTACAACCATATTTCAATATATTTCTTTGTAGTATTCCATGGCCTGAACATCCATTTTTACCACTGCATCTTCTTCACCAAACCCCTTCTTAGTTGTTCTTCAGATTTCCAACCGACAACGAAACAATTTGTTGGAATTATGGGCTGACTCAAGTCTTACCTTAGTTCTCCAACAAAACCCTTATCACCATCAGCCCCTATGGTAAACCAAAAGGCAACACTACACACAGACTGCACAACGTAGTCTCACCCAAGATGGCTTATGGTTGATTGCATGGCTCAAGTGTCTGCAATCAGGGAAGGGGTTGGGGTTGTTCTTCTTACTTCTACTTCTACTTAAACATGCATCTTGTTATAGTATTCATCGGATCCATTCATTAATTCATAACATTCATTATGTAGATCTGTTCTATTGCACGTTGTAAGTAAAACTATTAATTCATCTACCTAATCATTCAACCATAACTGCATAAATAGTAAAACATTTAGACACATTGCAACACAAAGTGTTACCGTGGTTCACCCCCCTTGGGGCTACGTCGACAAAGATCTTATGCTTCTTTCTTATTCATCAAAATGCGGTGTGTGCATTAAATCATAAGATAATAGAGAGTAGTGAGGCAAACCAATGTCGTACCAAGCTCCATAGCTTATGAGCTAACCCTCATCTACATCTCCAGATTCACTCCATTTGATCTCCACAGATCTCAACAAAAATGAGACTCAAAAAGATGCTATAGGTACTCGTTCATGCAAGGGTAACACAAATATCTTTTCAAAACTCTTGATATCCTCCTATATAACTCATACCTCCTATTTATACTACAAAAATGGTTTAAAAACTTACAATACATTCCAAAAACATAACCCTTACATGTCTAGTTTTGTCCACATTTGCTCCAGATTTCCGCAAATCCTGTCATGCGCGCTGCTTTTCCTCAAAATATGGTGCACACTCTTATAGGTCCAATTTTCCTCGTTCATTGTGTTGTTCTCCAATAAATGCCTTGATCCATATTATTTTTGAGAACGAAATGCAAGTGAAGATATTACAATGAAATACACATAAATATTTCCAAAAACAAAGAAATATAGTAATACATGATTTCTATTAATGAAATAAATGTAGAGAGACTGTAAAAATACAGAGTGAAAGACTCGCTAGAATGGTGGTAGCTTATATCTGAGAAGAGATGTGATGGCTACTCACATTCGCAAGAAAATGATTGTTACAATGAGGCTCCAAAGGCCTTTTTAACATAAGGACAATCCAAAACCATGACCCCAGAAGATGAAATTCCAAAAGGTTTGCAGGCCCCAATGGGTGTAATTGATACGTCAACTTCTCGAGGGCCTACCTTTTTCATATGATATTTGTTTGGGGCACTCGATACACCATTGGAAAGGTATAATTAAGAAAAATGTTTTTCGACTGGTCTAGGATACTGCGCATAAGCAGTTTCCTAGGCCCCAAATCCCCAAAAATTTTGTTTAAGGCCTCAAAAAAACACCAAAAGTTTGGGACCCAAAACACTGTTGAAAAACTGTCAAGGTGGAAAAATTTGTTCTGACCCAGTGGAATAGGTGGGTGGCCATGGATATCCATGTATATCAATACTCATTCCTTAGGAAGAAATGGTCTCCATTGTGTTGAGTTTCTAGGGGATAGGGGGAAGCGTTTGTTGAACTTGAACCTTGGTGAGTTATTTGCCTTGTTGGCAAAGTTGCGGTGCTTAGCTTGTTGAAGGATGTCATGAACCTATTGCTAGAGAAGTTGAGTCCATTCAACTAGTCGGGCTACATGAGATGATTGTGTGCAAAAGGAATCTTTATGATTTGCTATAATATTTTCGACCTGCTTCTGTTGGAAATAAGGTGCTTGGGCCGAGGCTGTAGTGGTTGCAATGTCCTTTTGTCCACCTTTTGAATAGATTGTGAAGAAGCTTAATTTTGTATTATGAGATACTACCTTGAGGCACTGTTTAGGTGGAACAATAGTTGAAACTACCTCTGTTATCCTATAGAGATAACACCCAGAGTAACAATGAAACTACGGGGTCAAGACTCATAAATAGCATGGCACTTCCACATATATGGCTGGCCCAATAGAGAATCACAAACATCCAGTGGGGAAACATCACATAATACCTCATCCTTAAAGGGTTGGATGCCATATGACAATCAATACTATTGGCTGACACGAAGATCACGTCCCTGGCCAAGCCACCCGATCTTATATGGCTGTGAGTGTGGTGTTGTCGAAAATCCCAAATGTTTGACGACCTCTGCTGAGGTGAGGTTCTTTGGGATTCCATTCTCAGCAATAAAATGAAGCGGGGTCCCCTTCACCCACATCTATGAATGAAAAAGGTGATCCCCCTCTTCATTATCTAGTGTTTCTTTTGGTTGAATTGTTGCAGTCGTGACAATAGCAATGGGGTCTGCATCAATGATCTGTCTTCTACCAGTATTTTCTGAATCAGATTCCAAATCAGGCTTTGGATCCTTATCATTGATCTCGACTACCAATCACTATTTTGAGCGACATTCATCAGTTTTGTGCCAGGGGCTTTTGTGGAAATCGCACCACTTTCCAGCATCCTTCTTCGTCTTTCCATTACCCTTCCTTTCCTACGGATTGGGATGGTTTTCTAGAGGTTGTTTGTTAGGGTCATCTTTATCATGATTTAATTATTGCATATTTGTAGACCCAAACTTCTGTTTATTATGGTGCCTAAATTTCTTCTCGATTTTGACAACATATCGATAGGCATCTCCTAGTGATTAAATGTACAATATATCCATTTTATTTTGGATGTACCTATGCAGAGCCCCGTGGTATTTTAGAACCAGATGTATCTCAGATTATTTAATACCTCGCTTGGTGCACAAGGTATGGACATTATTTATGAACTCCCACATTGTTTGGCCCCTCTCTTTCCACAGTGTGGTCCATCTCGTGTATTGTTCATCATAATTACCAATAGGGTAATATTTTTCCTTGATTGCATCCAAAAAAAATCCCAAGTGGGCTTGGCCCCATATATTCTAGAATCCTCTATGGAACGTTTCTCCCAATAAGTTTCCCACCAATTTTTTACATGGGGGAGAGCCTTAAGGAGTGCGAAGATGATATTTTTCATGTCAGAGAATTTGTGAACAAAGAAATAAACTTCTATCATATTTAACCATTTTTCTAGGGCATCCGCATATATCTGTCCTTCAAATACAGGAATATCAAAATTGACTTGTACCTTGAAAGGAGAGGTGCCTATAAAGTGGCAGCTTGATGAAGATGTGCCTATTGTTATCGACAAGAATTGAAGGATGTGGAAAAAATTCTCCATCATTTCATCCCTCTATCGCGTGAGAGCTTGCTCAAGCAACAGGTTAATACAATATTCTACTTTGTCATTTTTCTTTTCTTCCGCCATGGAGAGTCTCTTGGGCATGCGAGATCGATTGTCCTCAAGAGAGACAAGCTCAAGAATCAACTTGCTATACTTGGACCT
The DNA here is from genome assembly GCA_032191745.1 of Picea mariana. Lineage (NCBI taxonomy): Eukaryota > Viridiplantae > Streptophyta > Pinopsida > Pinales > Pinaceae > Picea > Picea mariana. Next base: position 2,211 of record JASDQU011100605.1, on the reverse strand, counting down.
CATTGGGGACATGCACTGAAAAACGATCAAGAGAAACTTTCTATGATACCAATGATCCAGATTATTTTTGAGAACGAAATGCAAGGAGATATTACAATGAAATACACATAAATATTGCCAGAAACAGAGAAATACAGTAATAAATGATTTATATTAATGAAATAAATGTACAGAGACTGTAAAAATATAGAGAGAAGGACTCGCTAGAATAGTGGTAGCTTATCTCTAAGAAGAGATGTGACGGCTAATCGCATTCACAAGAAGATGATTGTTACAATGAGTCTCCAAAGGCCTTTTTAACATAAGGAAAATCCAAAACCCTAACTTCGAAAGATGAAAATCCAAAAGGTTTGTGGGCCTCGATGGGGGTAGTTGATACGTCAACTTCTTGGGGGCGTAAATTTTTCATATGATCTCTATTTTGGGCGCTCGATACACCATTGGAAAGGTCTAACCAAGAAGAACTATTTTTTACTAGCCCAAGCAAGTGCATTTAAAAATTGCTTGGGCCCCAAATCCCCAAAAACAATCGTTTAGGGCCTCAAAATGACACTAGAAGTTTGGGACCCGAAAAACTATTGAAAAACTGTCAAGGTGGAAAAATTTGTTCTAAGCCAGTGGAATAGGTGGGTGGCCATCGATATCCATCTGGATCATGCCTTCTCCAAAAAAACTTAATTGTGTTGGTATCAATATTTTTCGGACGATAAATTAGTTGTTCCCATCCTGAATGATATTGATATTCTGACTGGTTAAGATATCTACTCTTATGATTTGGATGTCAATAAGGAGTTCTTATAACATGATTTCCCCTTATCATACTTGTAGTGTTTTCCTTGCTTAACTTTGATATATGATTTTCTTCACACGCCTATGTTTCCTTGTTAATGGATGAATTTTGATTAATAAGCATACTTGGAATTTCCAACGTTTGTACTCCAACATCCTTATATGTCTTTTCTTCGACTGTATTGGCATCTTCTTGAGTTGTGATGTGGATTGATATATATTTTTTCCTTTTTCCACAACTTGTATTTTTACTCCTGAGGACTTTGATGTTTCCTTCTGGATTTGTTCTAACATGTTTTCCAAAAACTTCTTGTCATTCTTAAGATTCTTAATTTACATCAGTAGGTTTTGATTATGATTTTTTTAATGTGAATTTTATTCTTTATCTGATTTGTCGATATCTTTAATGTTTGGATTTTCAATTTTCTCTTCTTCCAAATTTTTGATTTGTTCTAGTAACCCTTGATTAAGGTTCTTCAAATGAGAATTTTCTTCATTTTTCTCTAATAGGATTTTTTCGAGATCTTGATTCCCTTGTTCCAACTTCTAAGCGCATTGTTTTTCATCCTTTGATTTCTTGATTTGTGTAAGTAGTTTTTGATTGTGGCCTTTTAAGCGAGAAATTTCTTCGTTTTTATCCATGTAAATTCCATCAAATTCTTTTTGCATCATGGATATTGACTTTTGGTTTTCTTGAGGGATCACCTTCGAGATATATTTAAATTCTTTTGATGAAGGTATTATCGATTTTGACCTCATAGTAGTGCCTTGAAATGTCATCAACTTATCTTTATAAGGAAATGGCACAAATTTTTTCTCCATGTTTAAGATGAAGGTACTTAGATTTTTAAACCAAGGTAACCTAATAATGGTGTCAATTTATTATTTATACATATTTGTCACATTGAATTGAGATATATATTCATATTAATCAATTGTCACTTGTAACTCCTTAATTTCATTTTGCGTTTTGCGAAAAAACATCTTCCTTTTCAATTATATTTTACTTTGAAATTAATAATTGGTTTGCCTAATTGATATTAATGTAATTTTCATCATGATTCATGTTGATAATGATGTTAATTACCTTCTTTTGAACACTTCATTTTAATGTAAATAATATGCAACATGAAATTGGAAAACCTGTAGATTTTAACCTTGTACAATATTTACTGCAAACAGATTTTCATCTCAAGAACGGAAAAGATACAATGGAAAATGCAAACATTACACAGAGATTTTTCCCCTGGAAACCCAAACCAGGAAAACTAACATATTCTATATTCATTCATAGTGATACATTGTTTACAATAAAATATACATATAGGATCCAGTGGCATCCAAAACCCTAACCCAATGAACTGGATTAGTCAACAACCCTAATTCCTTAACCAGAAATAGAAAACCATCAGCAAAGAAACC
>JASDQU011100603.1:0-17500 GCA_032191745.1 Picea mariana | reverse complement strand
TAACGGAATTCATTCATTCACGAAAACACAATAACAGGAAATTACAAACAATAACAACAACACACACTTGGATCAATTTTCCTCTGTTATATTCATTCAGAAATAAAATGGCTACAGCTATGATCAAACAACAACAACTAAAAACTAAGAATTTTCCTACTAACTCACAACAACCTCATTTGGGCGTAAAAAACCTCTATTTATCTCAGAGAGTCCTTAGGATTCCCCCCGACTACTCGTCTACTTGAAAAATGAAAAAAAACTCTAACTTCTACCTAAGTTCAGTTACATTCAAGACTCAGAGTGAAACTCTCTGATCACTCATGATCATTCCCCCTCCAAGCATTTGATCTTCCTCTGTTATTTGTTAGCTCCCTAAAATATCCGAAGTAACCCCCAGTGTTTGAAATTCCGAAATGATTCCCAAGTGCTAAGATTTCCTGACGCGTGTGCTTGCTGATGATGCTCTTGCATCAATAGTTCTCAGCAGTGGGTCACCCCTGAGCTAGGGATAAATTCCACCCAAGTAAAGGATTTCTAACTAAGATAAGGTCTCTTTAACAATATACAACTCAAACATGAGTGCCAACTAAAAATAACAACCTATAGTTCCTCATTCCCCACATGTTTGTCCAACCCCAAGAAGTGTTCCCCTTCTCCGCTCAATAGTCCTTTGTTTGCCCCACTTTCCTTCTGGGGCTTCAATAACATGCCAAATAGGAAGTCTTATATCTCTATAGTTGTAGTTTGGCACCTTGGGAAATAAATTCCCAATATTTCTCTCACCTGTAGAGAATTCTCACGGGCCTGACAACTCAGTTCTTCAGTGTCCTACGATCCTGACAACCTACTTCTTCATTGTCCTCGGGCCTGGCAATCTGCCTCTTCAATCTAGCTCCAAAAATAACCAAATTCCTTATACAAGTACATATACGGGAACACGTAACATGAAGGTACAGATGGCAGTCCCCTGGAGGTAGTGAGGTGTGAATGAATAATGGGAAGATTCCCCCAAAGGAACTAAACTTCTCCAATTATATTTTCATGTTCCCACTTGACACTTGTCATGTTGGGAATTAGCTTGGTTATACATGGTTTTCATCACAAGGTGATATGTTCCTCAACATAAAGACTTAGGATATATTTAAATATCCATACTTTATACTTTATACATTTTTTTGGAATATTAATAAAATATTCCTTTGGGTTTAAGCCCCCTATCTTATCCCTTTTTCCCTAGACTCTCACCCCCCTTTTCCCATTCTAGTGGAGTTTATCCCCCCATACTCTTTAACATGGTTGGTCTGTAATAGTGATGTGTTTTCATTAAAACCGAGTGTGATTTCATTTTACAAAAATAGGTTTGATGTCATTTCAACTTCTAGCTCACCAACCCAATAAATATACAGGCACTCTAGCCTCAAAATACATTCATACAAATGCATTGTAGCCCCAAAGTATCATGTTTCATCATTCTTTATGTACAATTACATTAATATTTACAATGGCGTTTATCCTAGGGGTATTACATTCCCCTCCCCCTTATTTATGCATTGTCCTCGGTGCAATAGATACAAATATACAGTAAAAAATTTAAAAGTCTTCAAACAGATGCATGTACTTTGTCCGCATATCATTCTCATGCTCCCAAGTTGCATCATCAGGACCGTACCAGGTCCATGTTGGGTATGTGTTATATTCTTTGTTGGGCACGCAAGGGGGTTTGAGGGAAATTCCCCCGAAATTTATTTTTACCTCATTTTTCATGTCACCTCGATTTTCATGTCCATTGTTGGGTAGTTTTTCAGCACATGTTTTTTTGCCCATGGTTTTCTATTTCCGGTTAAGGAATTAGGGTTGTTGACTAATCTAGGTCATTGGATTAGGGTTTTGGATGTCATTGAATCCTATATGTATATTGTATTGTAAACAATGTATGATGTGAATGAATATATAATATGTTGGTTTTCTCGGTTTGGGTTTCCAAGGGAAAATATATGTGTAATGTGTGTATTTTCCATCGTATCTTTTTTGTTCTTTTATTGAAAAAATTTTCGTAGTAAAATATTGTACAAGGTTAAAATCTATATTCCATTATACCTTTACCACTATTATTGCTCGATTCTAGAGCAGCTTGACTTTCTGATCCAATATGCATATTGGATGAACTCAGAATTCTCCTTCTTGCTCCACCTGAATCACATTCCAATCAATGACATGATTAACATCAGGTACACCTTTTTTAAGAAATGATACATGGAATACATTATGAATACACATTTATGCAAGTAAGTCAATCATGTATTCTACAATACCAATCCTCTCTAGGATTTCAAACGACCCACAATAACGAGCTGTCAATTTTGAACAATTTCCCAACTTCAAGAAACTTCTCTTGGCATTTACTTTTAGAAACACATGGTCACCCACTTTGAACTCTTTGTGAGTTTTGTCCTTATCAGCATAAATTTTATTTCTATCTTGGGTAGCCTTTAAATTTTGTTTTATTCTCACCATCTGCTCTTCCATTTCCCTGATTAATTCTAGTCCAATCACTGCTCTATCTGCTAGGTTGTCCTAGCTCACTGGTGTGTTGAATTTTCTACCATAAAGTGGCTCAAATGGGCTCATCTTTAGAGATGTTTGATACCCATTTTTATAAAAAAACTCCACCAAATGCAACCAATCCTCCCATTTGGATGGTTTATCCATCACATACATTCTCAACATATCTTCAATCACTTGATTCACCCTCTGTGTTTTCCCATATGAATTTGGATGACAGGTTGTGCTAAAGTTCATATTGGTCCCAAATTATTTGAATAATCTTTTCCAAAAATTTGATGTAAATTTTGGATTCGTGTCAGACATATTTGTCTTGGGTATACCATCTAGTCGAGAAATTTATATCATACAAATATCAACAATGTTGGGTGTCTTATGAGTGAGCTTTAATAGAATAAAGTGGGAAGCTTTAGTAAGCTAATCCACCACAACCATGATGGAATCATGCTGCTTGGTTCTTTTGGGAAGCTTGGTGATAAAATTCAACAACATAAATACAACAAATTTGATATTTAAATGAGATTTAACTCAACACATGATACTTGTGAAGCAGAAGAATTTTCCATCCTATGTGGACATCGCTCGACCCCTCCTAGTCCTGCAACTTGTAGAAACACAAGAAAATTATAAATTTGAGGATGCCAGAAAATGAAGAAATCACTATGGTGAATTTATCAAATGTGACACATATGTGTGTATGTGGTACACCGAATGAGAAGGCTTCCTCTACTACTACATCAGTGGTGGAGACATACACTGATGCATCTATTGACACAAAGGGTCTGTTATACGAGTGTATAAACTGTAAAACATCATACAATAAAATATCGAAATAAATACATAGAATACTATATAAATATATAACAATGAAGAATATAGAGATGGTTAATATATTAACCTCCTCCATGAATCTATGGTGTCCACTGGCCTCCATAGGCCCATAACAAGTCTGCTCACAACTCGAGCATATGTGAGGCTCACATGAATGAATGCTCTATCCATGTGCCATCTACTTGTTGCACGTTGCTCCAAGATTTGAAGGTATAACCCCTCTATCAATGTCACCAATAGGCACCTCCTTCCGAGATAGTGCAACAAAACTACCATGTTGCACTAGACTCCGATTAGAGGCTCATAGAGCTACCTATGCCTGCTACAAGACCTCTATAATGGGAGGATGATGGGCAGGGAAGTTATGCCTTCTTCTAGAGGGACGAGGGCCTAACATGGAATCACACCTAGCACACTCTCGGTTCTATGCAGACCCTCGACCCGCCCCCTGGAAATCACCAATGTCGAAGCAGTTCACATGGTGACCCAAAATAAATTATAACCATAATTTTCTCAAAAAATATAAAGGCACCTCCTTGTTATTGCATGGAGTTTTATCAAAGACTATGAACCACTTATCCATCCAGTTTTCAAGAAATTGTGGGTGGATGCACTATTCCATACAAATGTGTTTCTTGTTGACAGGTGGTTGTTGTCTATATCGAGGATCAATAAAAAGAGACAACAACTCTTGTTTTGAAATACCCAAGTCTCTAACTTGGTTTATATCGAGTTCAGTCCTATAGAACTCGAACATCCTATCCATGTATTCGGAAATAGTAGTTAATTTCCCTTGGGAACTTGCAATGGACGATACAATGGAGTCTAATGAAGTGGCTAAGGAAAATCAGGTAGGTTCCCTTGTGCCCCTTAATTCATGCACAAGTGATCTCAATGTGGCCAAACTCTCATCAATCTGTGTGTTTATGTTTGGTGGTTGTGGTGGGTTGGGGTTTTCCGTGCCTTGGTCTGCTTGTGTGTGGTTTTCATTGTCTTCAGGTTCCATCTTATCATATATGTTGCAATTTAATAAGGCATGGCATATTAATTAGGCCAGTTTTTTAAATTAAAATAGAAAATTAGAAAAAAATCCATATATATTTTAAGAAATAAAAAAAATATTAATAATCATATTTCTTGTAAATTCTCTATAGTTATTTTTAAAGGGGAAATGTTAGGAAATGTAAGAGGTAGCTCTCTCTAAATTTTCTAGATGATATTTCTCTATAAGATTAGAAATTTATATAATTTAGATACTTTTAGAATATATTAAATTAATTGAATAAAAGTAAAAATTACTAGAGTGGGAGGAAAAGAAGAGAAAACAAGCATACTTGGATTGACATGGACATAGTGTCAAGATCTTATCTTTTCTTGTTGCTTTTCTCCTCCTCTCCATTTTCTCAATGAAGGGAAAAATGTGAGGCATGATCTGTGCAAATGGGCACAAATCGTGCTCGCGGTCCCTTAAAAAAGGGCATGACAGAGGAATGTGCACGCATTCTTAGGAACACACATGCGTTCTTAGGAACACACATGTGTTCTTTCCAACATGTCTATGTGTCACATCGAGTGGAGGTTCAGGATTTTCCAAACCTATAGCTTCAAGAATATGTGTGTGCACGTGTTCCTATGAGTACACACTCCTACTCACCCCCTTGTCACTTTTTTCTCCACCAACTTTGTGCACTCACCCATATAGAAGTAAATTGGATTTACTTCAAGTGGTTGGAAGGAATGATTATTATCCTCCTCACTCAGATTCAAATCCTACAAGTGACACGTGCCATGTTGTTGACCAACCTTATGCCTTGAAGATTTAAGGTTTCTCACCACTATTGAAAATGTGAAACATTACAATATTACTAATTCAATAATTTGTCAATATTCTTACATTGAAAATAGTGAAAATATGAGACATTACATTTAGCTAATTTAATAATTTATTGATATTCTTGCATTAAGGAAATGATATGTCATAAATGAAATAGATTTCAAACATAATTTGGTCTTAAAAATATTTAATATTTAAATATGTGTTACGTTTGTCTTATTGAAGATAAGGATGATTATTGAAATATATCATTGATGTGAGAGTGATTAAAGGAAAAATAGTTTAGTTTTAGGATTGTTCTATTTAATTGTATTTATATATAATAAAAATTTTTTGGTAATCATAACTGATATTATTAAATATTGTTTTAATGAATAATAATATTATTTTTATTTAATTTTTAATATTTATAGCTATTTTTTTTATTATTGTTACAAATTATAATATTATTTTTTTAAAGTTATTTGTTTTTGGATGGTTACATAAAATAAAAATGAAATTGTATGACAATATCACATTGATTTTATTTTTCAATAGAAAAAATATTATTGAGTTGTTTGAATATTTATGTTCTTATGGAAGGGATCATAATTAAATTAGTTAAATATTAGAGTGCTCACTATCACATGTTGAAAATGTTCAAATAAACATAAAATAAAAATCACCATCAAAGATTTTGTAATAATTGAAATCTAATTAAAAATATAAATAAAGAAAATTATAAAAATTGAAAGTGATTTTAATAAATAAATTTTTATTAGAAAACTTGTACTCTATTCTTTATAATTAATGGTTAAAAATATTTATTTATTATTTATATTAAAATTGTTGAAAGTATTTACAGTTTTTTTATTATATTCTAATTTAAATGGTAATAAAAATACATACTTATTTTAGAATTAGTAGTTAATAATCTTTATTTATTATTTATGTTAAAATTATTGAAAGGATTTACATCCTTTTATTATATTTTAATTTAAATGGTCATAAAAATACATAATTATTCAAATGATAATTATATTTTTCTAATTTTATTTTCATAAATAATTCAAATACACAAAATATTATAAATATTGTTATTTACATTTTAAATATATCTTGATATTTCTAATTTGCATTTTGACTTATATTTTTTTTAACTATAACATAACACAAGTTTTACCATTAATTAAGATGTGTTGTTAATTTTAAATATTATATATATATAGTAAATAAAAAGAGATTGTATTATCTTATGCCTTCAAAATGGACACTTGTCAAAATATTACATCAAGACTCGCCACCTGTTATATCACAAGTGTGGAAACTAGAACATGTGGCAATGTGCATAGACTAGAAAGCAACACATGTCTAAAAACAGTAATATCTTGCCACCTGTTATGCCATATGCATGGAAACCAGAACATGTGGTCGACATAGTTTATTGACCAACTAGTGCACCATAGTTTCATGGCAGCAAAAAAATACAAAACAACTAAGACCAAGAAATTAACAGTAGAAAATCTAAACATGAGGCGAACCTGAGATTTCTTTTTGGCTAACCGTGAAGGCATAAGGTTGGTAGCATGTCGGGCAGTGGCCCTTTGTGAGCTCGCCTGATAAGGAATAAAAAAGAATATCCATGTGCTTGTTGAGGAGGTTCTGGTTATACATCTGCTCGGCTAGGTCCCTCCTCATCTCGAAAATGAGGGCCAAGTGTTCCTTCGTGAGTTTGCACAATCCAAGTGAGGCATGGTTGTCCAGGGCCTGTTGCATTGGCACTTTGGGTGAGTCGGTCCTTTCTCCCTCATTCCAGAATTCGCCCCATTTGATCTATTGGTCTGCCGCGTTGGGATCGACGAAATTCTTGCAGTAATCTGACAACAGAGGAGGAAGCTCCTCCTCTACCAGACAACCTGTCATGACCAGCTCCCTGGTACCTACTTGTGTTGTCTGCTTTCTGTTAGCATCCTACAAATGATGAGGAATCTCCACCCAATGAGGAGGAATCTCCTCCTCCACTATGAAACCACCATAATTGGGCGATGGGATAGGTGAATGAGGTTATTCCTAGGATTCCATGTCCCAGTTCTGATTAGAATAGGGAGAACAGGCTGGGATGCTTCTTGGAAAGGGAGAGAGAGTTGCAAGTCTAGTGCATCGGTTCCTTCCCACTTGACTATAGTAGCTCAACCCACACTTGGGCTTGCCTCTCTCATGGGGCATAACGAAACCAAGCCTGTGGGGGGAAGAGTGCACAGTGGAGAGGATGAAAATTCATGGGAGGGATAAAATGTAAAAAATAGAGGCCTGGGAGAACCAAAGATTGAAAACTAAGGGAGAATGATGGACTGATGATGAAAAATGCAGATAATGGCAGCAATAGGGAAATGCTTGTGTGATGATGAGTGAGGTGATGGAAATGGAGGCCATGAATGCCGAAGTGTTGTAGGAAAGAGGAATCGTACCAGTGCCCATAAACCATATTTGAAACGCCATTAGAGCTGCTGGACTGTCCCGACGCTCTATGCCCCGCTCAAAGTAAATGCAAGGCATGTCAAATGAATTGGGGAGGGTGCTGGTGGTGAGGGGCTTTAACTGCCCCTGCTACCAGTGCACCATGTGACATGCAGTCCCCAAGTGGCACCCCATATGGGGGAAGGAAATCTTGAAGAGATAACTCTTGGAATTGCTTTAATAGTTGTGAATCTGGGTGATTTTGGGAGTTGAGAATAAAGATTTCAGCTTGGGTAGTGACTCCCTCATTAGCTAGTTTGTCAGATACTTTGTTAGCCTCATGTATTATGTGTGAATTGATAAGCGTGCAGGTAGGATGTAGGAAATCTTGTAGAAGAGAGAGAGGGCCCAAGAGGCACTAGCTGAGAGTGATTTTCTCTGGATCCATGCCATTGATGATTTTGGTAAACAGTGTGATTATTACTTTTGAGTCTCCTTCAATGATTATGGGTTGTAGGTTGAGTTGTGAGGCCAGTTGAATTCCCCTGATGAGACCCCAAAGTTCTGTGGATTTGTTGGTGTCATTCCCCATAGAAACCACTCTGAGGTGACAGATCTTCCCTATGTTGTCTCTTATAACCGCATCAAAACTTGTTGGTCCAGGATTGCCTTTTGAGGCTCCATCGAAGTTCAACTTCCAGAATCCTAGTGGAGGACAACTCCAACTGGAGGGAATGCGAGTAGTAGGGGTTGGGGAAGAGGAAAAAGAGAGAGAAGCCTTGTGCATTATCTTTTTCCAGGAATAGAAGATGATTGATTCCATTGGTTCACTAGGAACAACTTTTGGAGTCCATGATTGAATGTGAATAGTTTCCCAAATTCTTTCCACAATTCAGGTCTAGGTAGTGGAGGGAGTGGAGATATGGGAGTGGAAGATGCGTCGGTTTCTTTCTTTCCAAAGCTACCATACTATGAAACCTAGTAGGATTTACCAGATCCTATTGAGGAGTGGGTTTTTGAAATCTCTCGAGCCCCAATTTCTAATAGTATTGATGACACTTGTTCTATCTCTTTTGGTTTGCCTCATGATGAACATAGCTTGATCCCAAATCATATTTCTATTGGGACATTGATTGAACATGTGCTCCATTTTTTCTTCTTGTTGTTGGCATAAGTGACAAATTGAGGGTCCAATGAAACCCCTCTTTTTGAGGTTATCCCAGGTTAGGAGCCAGTTCTAGACCAAAATCCAAAGAAAGGTAAAAACCTTCGACCAATGTTTGGTTTTCCAGATTATGTGTGAAATGTGATCTTTACTTTACTGATGAAAATTATCATGAATTTGATAGGATTCCTTAATTGTGAACGTACCAGTTGGGGAGTATGCCCAGCGAAGAATGTCCTTTTATTCATTGATTCGAATCTTCCTACTGCCCATTGTTTCTTGCCAAGGTTGCATCTGGAAGGTTGAGATCCTGTGCGAGCATTTTCCAACTACGTTAGGGGGGCTAACATGTGCTATTAAGACAGAGGTTTGTGACTTTGAGGCTCCTCAAATATGTAAGTTGGTTTTGGTAGAGGTGGATATTCTCCAGTGTTTGCAAGGGGGGTTGTTTTTTCCAAGCATCTATCCAAAATTGGGTGGAGTGACCATTTCGAACTTCCCAAAAAGAATGCTTTTGAATGAGTGGGCTATCTCGCCATGACACATTCCATATGTTACAACCTTGGATATATTATTCGAGCCTTATGAGTTGTTCTTGTTGTAGCTGGGGGGTATATGTTTTCCTTCATAGTGGCACCTAGAGTTCTTCTAGGTACTTTAACCAGCACCACCGTATTTTTTCTCCCATGACATTGTTGAGCTTATGTAGATCAAGGAGGCCCAATCCTCCCAGAGATGTAGGTTTTCATATTTTATCCCAGCCTACTAAGGCCTATTTTTTCCCCTGTTTGTGACAGTGCCAAAGGAAATTCCGTCGAACGTTTCTTATGCTCTTAATGAATGTTTGTAGTGTTGCGATAAATGAGAAAATATAGTCCATAATAGCTTGAAGCACCGCTTTTAGGAGGATGAGTCTAGTAGGGAGGTTTAGGGATATTAAGGTCCAGGAACTAAGGCGATTGGAGATTGAGAGGAGAAGGGAGTTCCAAGAAATATTCCGACCATTTTAGTCTATTAGGGGCAATCCTAGATAACTTGATGGAAGGGAGCTGTGTGGGATACCCAGGAGGTGGGAGATGTACTTTTGAATAGCTAAGGGAGTGTTGAAAAAGAAACGATGAGACTTATCCAGATTGAAAGTGGTATCAGAGGCCTCACTAAATTCAGAGAGGAAGGTTTGGAGATGTACATCTTCCTTGGTCGTGGGGGTATTCAGAAGCATTGTATCATCTACAAATTGGCTATGGGACGTTGTTGGCTAGAGACCATGGATTGAGATCCCTTGTAGTGTACCCTTAGAGACCAAGGCTAATAAGTAGTGTCCTAATCCTTTGGTCATGATGACAAAGAGGAAAGGGGAGAGTGGGTCCACTTGGCAGATGCCTCGAGAAGGAGAAAAAGGCTTTGAGGGGAATCCATTTACTAGTATGGAGAAGAAAGTGGAAGAGGTGAGTTTCATGATCCATGCTATCCAGTCTTCACTGAATCCAAAGGTTGAGAGAAGAGAATGCATATACTTCCAGCTGAGTTTATCAAAATACTTAGAGAGATCAAGTTTTATAATCATATGCCATACATGTAGTGTGTGTGGACTTGAGTGAGTGAATCACTTCATGAACTAAGATGACACTATCCATGATGTGCCTCCCTTCAACATAACCTGTCTATTCCTTTGAAATAATGAAAGAAAGGATGGGTTTGAGCCTGAGGGTGATTATCTTTGTGATTATCTTGTAAATAACATTGCAAAGCGCTATCGACCAAAATTTCTTTGGGTTGGTGGCGTGCTCCTCTTTTGGGATCAGGGTGAGGAAAGTGGCATTGAGGGCTGAGAGCACTTGTCCAAAAGTTATGGATTCCTCCACAAGTTTCCAGACCTCTTATCTAATCATTGACCAACAATGGTGGAAAAAATAGGTAGTGAAACCATCCGGCCCCGGGGTTTTTCCAGGGGGCATTTAGTTGATAGCTTGATCAACTTCTTGCTGCGAGATCGGTCTCATTAAGGAACTATTTTGTTCTGAAGTGATAAGGGCTGGAATATGTTGCGTGACCTTGTGGATGGTGGGCGTTCTATCAACTGGAGGTTCTGAGAGTATCTCTTTGTAATAGGTAACTAACTCCTCTTCAATGTCAGCATGATCCAAAAGTGTGTTTCCCTATGAGTCCTCTAGTTTTGTAATGTGGTTGATATAGCGTCTGTGTATCATGGAACGGTGGAAATTTTTTGTGTTTTTTCCCCTTCCTTTAACCATTGCAAGTGGGGATTTTGCTTCCAAAGGATCTCCTCCTGCTTGTGATGATCTTCAATTTGTTTCTTCCAAGTTTCTTCCTCCTATAGCAAGGCATTTGAGTAGCCAGAGATAATGGAATCTTTTTGAATTTCCTCGAGTCTTTGTTCAAGGGATTTATGTGCTAGGAAGATATCGCCAAAAACATTCTTGTTCCATTCCCAAAGTTGATGCTTGAAGTTTTTTACGCGCTGCTGGAATTTGTACATACATGTGCCATGCTCAGTTTCTTCTTGATCCCACCAGGTGTGGGAAAGCTCCTGGAAGTCTGGGTGCACTAGCCAGAATTTCTCAAAGCGAAATGGTTTGTATTTTGGAGTAGCTATTGTGTCTATCCACAACTATATTGTCTAGTAATCAGAGCTTGTTATTGGAAGGATGTTGGCTTCAATGAGTGGGCCTTCAAGCATTATATTTTTTGAAATTAGAAAGTGATATAATCTGTTGGCAATGTGTTGAACCATCGCTCGCTTTTTGATCCAGGTGAAGGAACCATTTATAGTTTCAATATCAATTAGATTGAGTCAATCTATGAGGTGGATGATTTTGGTACTATCTTGGTCTAAACATTTCAGGCCCCCACTTTTTTCCTATAAGGTGAGGATCATGTTGAAATCTCCCCCCAATATCCATATTTATTTTCCTCTTAACACATTAATGTAGTCTAAGCTATCTAGGAAATAATATTTCTCTTGGGTGAGCTGAGGTCCATAAGCATTGGTGATGACTCCCGATTTGCTTGATCCTATAGCTCGGTAATGTGTTAGGAGCATACGTGTTGTTGAATAAGTCGGCTCCATAATGGTTGTAGTATGTTTCCATAGGATAGCTAAACCCCATGCCGCCCCTTTTGAGTCTGTGTAAGTGAATTTACAGTGTCTCCATCATCTTCTAAATATTTCTTCTGCCATATCACCAATGCATTTGGTCTCCTGGAGTAGGAGGATGTATGAATTTTCTTCTTTGATACAGTTTGGAAGAATCCTTTATTTGGATCTTCCATTAAGGCATCTGATATTCCATGTTATGATCTTCATCATATTTAATTGTGAGGGGAGGAGAAAGAAACTTCAGTGAGGCGTTGCACTTGTCTTGAGTTAATCATAAACTTGCATACCTCTTTGATTAGTTGATGGGCCGTTTTGCGTCCCTGTCACTTACCCTCCTTTTGATTCCTCTTAGGGTATGGATCTGACTCCAAATGTATTCCTAAGCAGGACGTGGCTCCCAATGTGGAATCAATGAAAACTTTGTGCACTTTTTTGAGTTGCTCTAGTGGAATGGATTGAAGTTCCTTTATATTGAGGGATTCCTCTAGTTTTTCTAGGTCGATGTCCTCGAGTTCCCTTTCATCGATCTTCATTGTGGTATCTCCACCATCTTCTTCTGGATCTTTGCTTGGGAATCATTGAGCTGGGGGATCCTGGTAGATGATTTTCTCTAAGACTGGATCTAGATTTTGTTTTGCTATGGCTTTGACTTTACCTGGATCTGAATTTATGCGAGGGTTTTCAACTTCCTCTGCTTCTAGAAGATCATTGAGTGCTTCGAAGGAGTTGTTGGTGGGGATTTTCTTACTTCCTGTCTGAGTGGATTTTTTTGGATGTTGTCTTCTATGTCCTTGTACTTGATTAAAACCATCTTTATGTTTCTCCTCTACTGTTGATCGAACTGGTGCGTTGAGGGGGGAATTTATGAAGAGGTGTCTATGTTATTGACATTTCCAACATCTGAAGGGAATGTTTTCATAATCTATTGTTTGATTCCATTCTTCATCTTGATATTCTATGGTTATGAAGCCTGGTAGGGCCTTTGAGATGTTCTTGTAAACACATATCCGTGCATAGGAAGTGTATTTCCTTTGTTTTGTGGCTTCTAAGGATTTGACATACCTTCCTAGCATGTTTCCAATACCCATGAGAATTTCTTCAAGCTAGAATTCTTGGGGGAGAGAGAATAGGCGTATATGTACTGGGGCCCAAGAAAATTCTTCCTTTTCTAGGCAGAAATGATCTGTCCAAAAACATAGATACAGTCCAGTAGAGTTATAGAAGTACATACCATTTTCAAAGACTTTTTCTTTGTCTTCTAGGTTATAGAAGATGATTGTGAAGAATCCTTTAGAGCTTAGCTACAACTCATAGTCCCCTTTCGGGTTCCACCATTGTTTAATCAATTTCGTGAGGTCACTTTCTGATGGCTAGATCCCTAGAAATTTTAAAATCAAGGCATGTTCCCTCATGAACTAGGTGCTCTCTCCTACCCTGGCAGATTTTATCACATATTTCGGTGTTGTGGTCGCTTGAGGGATACATTTTCTTGGTACCCAGTTCCAAGACACCTTTCGATGCGATGATTCAACTTCCATTTCCATGATTTTCCCAGAGCTTTGTTCCTCTTGTAGCAAGTTATCTCTGAGGTGCGACAACTTTTCGAAGGTTGGTTGACTTGCTCTATTTTCGTCTGTTTCATTGGCTACGAAGTTTCGGTAAGAGGGGGTTTTCACCCCTCCTTCTGATCTCATCCTACGAGTGCAGGTGCAGCAATATCTGCGGCAACAGAAGGGTTCAGATCTAGTCTGAGAGAGGTCTGACGATGTAGAGGGGAAGGGGGCATGTAGGTGGACGAAACCCTAGCCATCTGTGACCACCTTCGTCTCCTTATTATATTATATTATATTATATTATTTCTATATTTTTAAGTTATATCTTCTTATTTTAAAATTATATTTTTCATGTTTAGATACTATGTTTGATGGAATGGAAGAATGATCTTATTAATTGTTAATTGTGTTGTTACATTATATGATTTTTATTGTAGATCCCTCTAATGAGAGTGTTTTCATAATAAAAACATTAGATACTCATTATGTAATAGATTAGCACAACCACATAATTGTGGTTGATGAGTCAAGATATGAGTATTTAATTTAGAAACCCTAAGTATAACATAATCCTAATCCTAGCATAAACCCTAACCCTAACATAATGTTAACCCTATCATAATTTATCATTTAACATTACAATGGAGTGTGCATAGTTGGATCCTATTAGGTGGCTCAAAAATGAAGCCATTGAATAGATGAAATTCAAGGCAGTGGAGCATAAAATTGGATTCGCAATGCTTCGATACATATATTCCCAACTCCATGTATGAAAATTTTTAAAGATACATGAAATGATATTCTTTTATTTTACTTTCAAATATTTTATGTTCCTTTAATATTAGGCCCAACATCTCCACTACTCTTCCACCCCATTGGTACAACAAGCATGCACCCTTTCCAATGACCTCAAATCTTCAACACCCTTCAATTCTTCTAATTTAGTACACTGTAAAGTCCAGTCTCACAAGTTTTGTGAGCGGTTCCAGACCACATATACTCTTTAACCTGTTACAATCATGTACGTAAAACACCTCCAAAGATACTAATGTTTCAAGACTACATGAGTCCATTTTCCTCAAATTATGACAACCAATAAATTTGAGTTTTATAAGTGTGTGGGGAAAGAGTGGAAGTTCATGTATTGATGTACAACACCATAGTTCCAACACAGTCAATTGAGGCAATATTCCAACAGAAGTTGGAAAACATCACAATATCCTGCAATTCACGAGCTTCAACTCCTTCAAGTTCCTTAAGTTACCCAGTGAAAGTAGAGGCATTAAGGAATTCATTGTTAACTCGTGGACTTCGATATGGATTAGCTCTCCAATTTCACTTGGAAATTCATATAACTCTGAATAACTAATATTCAATTTTACCAAGGAATTTTGATGTGCCACCTGCTGCAAATATTCATTTCGTTTAGAACTGGAAAAATCGATGTATTCAAGCATCCTTATATTTACTAGTGCTTCGTTGGAGATGGTTAAATTACAACATAAGTGTAAATCAAGATATTTAAGTCTAATTGAAGTCACGAAAAGTGCCTTCACTATGGTCGAATTCAGGCCTAGATTCAACAAACCATATCCCAGTCCCATGTATGGAACTTCCAATCCTTTTTTATGGATATCGTTGAAGACCTATGAGCCAATGTTTCATACAGACCATTCACATTGCTATTTTAATAATCTTGGGGTTGTTCTAGACCACCTCCCAGCACAATACCTTCACAATCATGGAATTCAAGTCTCGATGCCAAGAAGAGACACTAGTGGTTTATATTGTTGGGATCAAGGTCTGCAAGACATATATTCACACACACAAATAATGGTATAAATGGAGAATGATAAACAAACACATGTATTCCACTTGCCATTATGTTTTAGGACGCCTGGCATCCCCCATGGGGGCATGTAGAAAATGAAGCGCCCGACCAATATGACAATTTTCTTCCTTAGTTGTATGGGAGATATGGTCAAACATGGTGGAAATGTAAATATGTGTAAAAGATAAAAGGTTAATAGTGAATTAAATGTTTAAGGTCTAGTAAGTTTTCTAATCACCTAAACGTGGAAATCAAATGGCTAGATAGTAATTGATTAACATGATTAAGTGTTAAAACATAGATTAATTATTGTAATGTTTATTATAGAAGGCAATGAATAATTATCTAGAAGATGAATTAAAAGAGGTAGTTGGCAGAGTCGACACCGACTGCAAAAAATATCATAAAATTTCAGGAAATTGCTGGAAGCTTTAGAGGCTTCTAGATAGACCTGTTGCTTGTGTAAAATTACCTATAAATTGACAACAATAGAACCCATTATGTATTTCTCTAGGTTCAATCTAAGTGTTGTGTATTCTGTAACATCCAGATTTTCATTGACCACATTTTCATAACACTAATTATTATTTGAGGACACTTGCATGCAAGTGATCTAATTAAACATGGTGCAATATGATTATCTATTTTGGTTTATGAGTTAAAAATGATGTCATCATTTAGTATTGAAATTGATATGTCAATTATATTGATGTATAGCATTGACAGGTATTATGATGAGGTTTCATGAGTGTGTAGGAGACATGGCATCGTGATGATGCTGAAGGAATCAATAGACTTCCTTGGACTTTGGATTGAGTCAGGGAGTGGACTATTGACTTTGTTTATGAGTACTTGTTGTTATTACGCTTTTATTATGAAAATGATTTCAATTATGGATTTCATGTATAAAATTTATTAATATTATCTTTGTCAGTGGATGAAGGCATGGCGACGCTTGCAAATCCGACTCATATATGGAGTAAAGGGGCCATACACAAGTATCATATAGAAGAGGGAGAGGTGTGGCAGCATCCCTGTCACAGCCTACTAGCACTCTCGCTATGACCTGAACTAAAGGTTAACGACTACCTTGTTCTTGAGAGGTTCATGATGTCATGAGGGAAGACTGAGACAGTCACTCACGAGAATTTTTGAGGGGAATGCAATAAGGAGGATTTCTTATTCCTTAGTAAGCCCTTAGTCTCACACAAGATCGACAAGTGGAGTATTGACTCCAAGCGTTAGACAACTTCCAAACTAAGTCTAATGGTGAGTGACACCCTTGGAGCACGTAGGTGCATCTTGAAGGGAACGTCGCATGAATAAATCAATGAGTTAATAAAAATCTAAAATTCCTTAGAGAATAAAATGAATACTTAGATTTTGATAGAAATCAGAATGTAATTTTATATTAATTAATAAACAAGAAACATTATAAAATCTAAGTCTAAATGTTATGCTTAGATGAATTTTATAGAAAAGGGTCGAAGGGAAATTAGACTAATTAAAATCTAGAAAAGGGAGAATAAAAATTAAGACGTGCACAATGTGTGCATGAAATTTATAAAATGTAATTATTTTATGAGAGAAGGGGTTGTCAACATATAACTAGAATCCTAAGTTAATCTAGACTCTAAATCCTAATTAAGAGAAGAGTCATAATCAAACTCCAACTGTAAATTAGTTAGGAGACACAATAAAGGAGAAATTGGGGAACTAAAGGACAACTAGGAGAAAATCTAGGAACTAATTGTGGATGTGAAAGAAAATGCATAATTTATTTAATTAAAATAAATTAAAACATCTGCAACTAGAGGAAAGTGTGGCATGTGTTGAGGGTGAATAATGTTGATACTAAGAGGGGGGTGAATCAGTATCAAGTACAATTTAAAACCTTTTTCAACTTATACTTAAACCATTCAACTATATCCAATGAGCAATGAACAATAGTATAAGAGTTACACCAATACACCATAATACACCATGCGCAATATATGAGAAATAATCAATAGTTATTGTTCAAGGGAAGTAATGACTTCCAAAGGTAGCTACAGCTTCCAAATGTAAAGGGATGGATAAACCTCCAAGAGTAAGATACGATCCTCCAATATCAAGAGAGAGTTGAACTCTCCATCCTTGCCCCTTCCTTCCACCCAAGAATATA
>JASDQU011100602.1:8692-23676 GCA_032191745.1 Picea mariana | reverse complement strand
CATTGAGGAATCATATCTTTTGTGTGAGTTTGGAAATTTCAGCAAGTACATCTACTTGGGAAAAGTGCGCACCTCTCTTGGGCGCTAGTCTTCTAGGGTTTGTGAGCACCCTTTTGTGTGCTAGGTTTTCTTGGTGGTGAAGGTCTTTCTCTTGAAGAATATAGCAAAGGATTGGATCGGTTTTCTTCCCTTGTTCAGAAGGGTTTTCCAGGATACTTCTTGTGTACTTGTGCATGTTGTTTCTTCTTGTGATCTTGGTTGCTACAACAAATTGTCTATGGTTTAAGTAAAATGATAAAATGTAATGAAATTCATTCTTAATCCTAGCTTATTGAAATATCAACATGGTATCAGAGCATTTGTCTTGAAGAACCCATTTCATAATCAATTTTCAGCCATCTTCTCTCTCCTGCAAAACTGTACGACCCTCCTAGGGTTTCCAAAAATTATGTACGGCCTACCTTTCTAAGAGGTTTCAACACTCGGCACTTGGACGTTGGGGATAAAAATACCATAGGAGTGTACAGCCTCCTTCAATGCACCTCCATCAAGATTCATATTGGAATTCTGAGCATTTTGAAATTTTGGCCCTAGGGTTTCTAGGGTTTCGCTAATTTCTGCAGAAATTTCAGTTTTAGGGTTTCTACAACTCATTGAAGGAGCTCTTCAGCTCACCGATGTTCTCCTATATTTAAAAGGATTATTGTTGGCATTCATAAGTCCATAAAACCTAAAAGTGTTAGCCTAGCCTAGTCGTTAGGTTTTCTAGCCCAGTTGACAAGGGGTTGTGAATAATCCAAAATTATGATGAACAAAACTATGATGGAAGATATGCTTGATTGATCAAGCAACTTCAAGTTCCTGGAAGACAAGACTTCAAAGGAAGACTTATTGTGGGTGATACAAAAAGGTGACACTGTGACTACCTCCTTCATGAAGATGTCAGAGGACAAAGATTAGTCATGTGCCATTGGAAAAATCATATCAGCACCCTCAAGTATGCACTTTTATATATATTATTTGTATCATTGTCATGAGGGTAATTGCAGGAGGAAGGAACCTTTTGTTGAAGTCATGGATCTAGAGGGATCTTAGTGCATTGAGAGAAACAACACACTGGAAGTGAAGACTCCAAGTTTAATTGCTGTAATAGTCATTCCTCTAACCTATATTTCTAAAGTTTGCAACATTACAAGTAGGTGTTGTAGTTGTGACAACAATCCTTAAATTGTTTTGATTCTAGAGATGTACTCATTATTATCCTTTAGGAGATATTATTGTTTTTGGTTCCTCTTGTTTTCGTGCTCCATACAGGTTAAGAACAAAGGAATATGATTATCCTTCAGATGGATTCAAAAATATTTGAGAAAGAGGAAGAATAGAACCAGCATTGAGACAACCAATGCAATAATGCATGATTAGAATCTTTCTATGATTCAATGGGCAGAAGCATGCATGACACGGTATATGTTCAGAACAAGAGCCTTCACCAGAGTTTGAAAAACATAACTCTCAAAGAAACCTTCACCGAAGTGAAGCCTGAGATTGAACACTTCAGGATATTTGGGTGCCCAATGTATTTTCATGTACCCAAAGAGAAGAATTCCAAGATAGACCCTTCAGGGAAAAAGGATACATTTATGGGATAAATAGTGAATCTTTAAAGACATTTCAGATCTACATCCCTGGTCAAAGAAAGATTGAGACAAGCAGAGATGTTGTCCTTGAATAAGAGATAGCCTTTCAAAGATCCAAAGAATCTCAGATGGAGATTGACAGTGAGACAATACCTTCTCCCCCTTCAGCGTTTCAGAGGGAGACAGACATTATTCCAGCTAATGCAGTTGCTCTAGTTGATATGTCCAGAGATATTGCAGTAGGACATACAAGGTATTCCTAGGCTCACTCTGCAGAAGGGAGAGGAACATACAAGCCCCTCAAGGCACATCCTGAGAAAGCAAAATAGATTTTTCAAGCTATCCTTCAATCATGAGCCACTTCATTGATTTTGAGCCTCCTTGTCTTGGAGAAGCAACATGAGAATAGATATGGCAAGATGCCATAACAAAATAATACCAGTATATCTAAAAAGAATGATGTATAAGATATTGTTCAAAGACCAGAAGGGAATTTCGTGGTAACTTCCAAGTAGATCTATCAAATCAAACATGCAGCTGATGGAAGTGTCGAGAAATACAAAGCGAGATCTATAGTCAAAGGATTCTCACAAACAGAGGGAGTTTTCTATGATAAGACACTTGATTCAGTAAGCCTAATACACTTCCATCCGTACTACCATCCATGAGCTAGAAACTATATCAGATGGATCGATTCTTGATGATTTTGGGTTTCAACAAGAGTATTGTTGATCCAAACCTATATTATTATAGTGTTGGTGACAAGAGCCTGATTTTGATGACTTATTCATAAAGACTTGTTATTGGATACAAGTAAGCTTTGATTTCTGATTTTGAGATGAAGGACATGAGTATGATGCACTACTTCTTGAACAAGAAGTATGACAGAGGACTGATGATATTTTCCTGAGTCAAGGAAAATATACAGTGGGAATATTAAAGAAGTTCAGTATGACAGAAGTCAAATCCACGATGATGGATTTGAAGAAAATGAATGATGATGATTCAGACGAGACTGATCCACAGCTGATTGGATCACTGATGTGTCTAGTTAACACCAGAATTGATTCATGTTGTGCAGTGAATGTACTTAGTCATTCCATGAGTCAGCCGAGACAGACTCACTGGACAACAACGAAACATGTATTGAAATATCTACGATGCACAGTTAGATATGGCCTGTGATATGTCTCTAGTGTAAACTTGAGTTTGCGGGGATATGCAAAATGGACAAAAAGTACAGTGGACTGGAAGAGCACATCCAGTTGTTGTTTTACCTTGAAGTTTTCCATGGTTTCCTGGTGCAGCAGGAAACAAATCCCTGTGGCCTTGAGTACCATAGAAGCAGAGTATATATCATTGAGTATGCGAAACAGTGCGGCTTCATAAAATTTTGACATATTTACTTGATCATGAGATGGATTCTATAATTATACCCAGAGTTGTGTGAATCTCTTTGATAAACTTATGTTTCATGATAGATCGAAACACGTTGAGATAAAATATCACCATATCAAAGACATGATGCAGAGGAGAATAGTACACATGCAGTAACTTCCTACACATGAGAATATTGCAGACATCTTCACCAAATTAGCTTGGTGAAGGATACCTCCCTAGTTGAGAGGGAGTGTTGATAACTACAGCCAAGAAAAAAGTTCAAAATACATCCGAGTGAGACTTGGCATGATGAAGAATGCCTCCCTAGCTGAGAGGGAGTGTTGATGATTGCATCTATGTGAGACATTCTCCAGGACACAAACCTGAGAGAGATCCCCTGAGAGGGGTGTGTGGTTCCTATCTGAGACAGAGCTGGAACGTAGAGAAGGCCTCCTCCTTACAGAGAGTTGAGAAGAACTCCAGAGGATTCTCTTGTGTAACGTAGTGAGAAAGGAGATATGCAGAGTTGGACGTGCCTGTGGCTGAGCACAAGGTGAACGTGTAAATTCCCAAAGAGTTGGGTGCATCGTCATGAGACAAAGATGAAGATGATGTATTGGCCTCCTCTAAGCAGAGAGTTAATTATGAACTCTAGATGAATCTCATGTGTAATGCAGTGAGAAAGAAGATATGTTGAGTCGACGTGCCTATGGACGAGAATAGGTGAACATGATCCTAGTGGTTGAGCACTAGTGAGAGTGTTTCTTCTCTGTAATGCAGTGAGCCAAAGATATGGACATCCCTATGGATGTACCCCTAGTGGTCGAGCACTAGTGGGTGTATGAGATCCCTTGCTATATTGTTCAAGAGTCAGACCTGTGTGTAACCCTAATTGTAATGTAAAGGGTACAAGTCGGTCCCACCTTAATGTAATTGATAATTAATGTAAAAGATAATTAATCTGGTTAATATTAATTATACTGTGAGTTAGAGAGGTCGGCCCTATTGTGCCAATAGACACTTATGTTGACAGGTCAAGTCTAATATAAGTAAAGGTATATTCCCCATTGAGGAATCATATCTTTTGTGTGAGTTTGGAAATTTCAGCAAGTACATCTACTTGGGAAAAGTGCACACCTCTCTTGGGCACTAGTCTTCTAGGGTTTGTGAGCACCCTTTTGTGTGCAAGGTTTTCTTGGTGTTGAAGGTCTTTCTCTTGAAGAATATAGCAAAGGAGTGGCTGGGTTTTCTTCCCTTATTGAGAAGGGTTTCCCAGGATACTTCTTGTGTACTTGTGCATGGTGTTTCTTCTTTTGATATTGGTTGCTGCAACAAATTGTCTATGGTTTAAGTAAAATGATAAAATGGAATGAACTTCATGCTTAAGCCTAGCTTATTGAAATATCAACATTGACTTGAGTGACTAGTGAGAAGGGGGTATTTTTGCATCATTGTTTTAGTTTCATCGGCCCTTTAGGTCATTGGGGACGTCTCCCTTGGGGTATTTTAACATACTCCTAAACATAAAGGGGTTTCCTATTAAGGTGAAAGTGATAGGTCACCCCCTTGTTACGCCAATCTTGTCTCACTTGCCTTGGGCTTTGGGAAATTACAAATTGTGCGATAATAGTCCCGAAGTTAAGGTCAAAATGCAAGGTAATCATAATGCATGGTCTTTTCATCTCCTTAGAGTTAACTCTTGAATAATCTTTACGTGGTCGCTACTTTGATCGTACTATCATAAGGTCACCATAAAGCTACTACTACATTAGCAATAAGGGGGAGACCCTTCAATATAAATTTTATTTCCCTTCTTGTTCTTGGTAAGAGTCATTCTTAACCAAGTCTTTTATGATACTCACTACAATTCCAACTTAATGATAAAATTTCAATTAACTATCAAATACTATAAAAACAAAATTTTATAAAGTATTATAATTTAAGAGTTTTGTATTCCTTTTTTAATATCAAAGATTAAGCTAAACATCTCAATAATGATTTAGTTTATCTAAAATTATATCAATCTTCAACCAAATTATAATATAATAGGTTGTTATTATTTTCTTATACCATGTGTAGGGTTATGGTCATTCACAAAATAAGAAAAAAATTCATGGTACAACTACTAAGTGTCTTCCCTAATAGCAAATCTTTTGTTATACTAGTCCCACTAGACCTTCACTCGATTAAAAACATGTTGGGTCTTTTAATATATCCACTGCATTATACCTATTTAGTAGGAACCCTACCGTGTCTCGACTTTATTTTATTACCACTTGTAACTTAATCAATGCAAACACACACTTATTTTATAGATTTATTCATCTTAAGTTCCATATAGGACCCCCGTATATAAAGTATAGTCTACTAGTTTGATCGTCGGTTAGAACCTTAGCTCATCATTGGTTCTCTAGTTAAGTGAATCTTATATTGAGTTCGATATAGATTTCATCATGTCATACATACAATGCCACTTTGGATACCTTGATAATTATAAACAATCATTATTGACTTTGATTCATTACTCTAGATTTACAATACATAAGTCATCACATGAGATTGGCACAAAAAAAAAATTCATGATTATGAACATGGACTAAGGTACTACTAATTGATTGTTATATGATGTCTTCACTTCAAGGTTTGTTTGGTCATTGTCCCGAATCTCACTCTTTTCTTAAGTTGTATACATTAGATATTCAACCAAGTTAATTGTTCGGGTATAGAATTCTCTTCATCATAGTTGAGGAAAATCATGTTTTCTATCAACAATTCACTATTTACAAATGTTCATATCCACAAAGAACAACATGTTGGCATGTGGGTTAGCAACCATTTCTAGATCAAGAATAAATTTACAGTAACGTTTCATTCCAAAATAGTTAGTCACTTGTCGTTAAGGTCTTCATTTCTCACAATTGTACTATGTATGTCTCAAAAGTATACTCTCTATACCTACATGGTATTTATCAACTCTGGCCTCTAGCTCCTTTCTTCTCCCTTTCTAGAACTTTCAAGTTCTTTCCCCCTACTATGAAATAATTTTAACAATGGGAAGCATGTTTCTATCATTCCTCGTCTAAACAAATTTTCTTCATAGGAGAGAGGGGGGAAAAATCTTCTTAGTGAGCAAGTCGTTACTATATTTATTAATGCATTTCAAGATGTAAGATCTCGTTTAGATAGCTCGCCCCTCTTACAAGGGACTCATGCATAATAATCCATCACAATCCATTGGAATTAATACTACCAAATATATTTATGGGAAAAAGTGTTTCATGTTCCCCAAGGGATACCCCCTTGTCACAAAGCGATCTCTCTAAATCACATCAACTCCTTTCATGGGCACTCTCTTCATTCCTTGTTCTTAATCAACTAGTGTCAGCTAATGTACTTATCACTCCTCTTACTAGAGTTACCAATCCTTTACAAGGTATATGTGAACTTCAAAGCATTATATATATATATATATATATATATATATATATAAGTGATAGACACCCACTCCACTAGTTTCCACGAATGATATTTTTCTTTTGAAAGCTTGACTCAAACATTTCAAAACATAATAAAAGATGATATGGGAAGACATTTAGTACAATGAAACAAAATAATATGATGAGTCGATGTCTTAACATAGGTATGTAAGCATTTTATTCATTTCTCTTTATAAGTTTCCCTTCTCATTATGATTTATCCACACGAGATCTGTCATGACACAATTTATAATGTAAGTACTTAAATTTTATTGAATTTGTATCTGGTGGTAAAATTTATTTATTTATTCAAAAATTTAACAATAAAATTTAAAATAAAAATAACAATTATACCTTTTTTTAATATTTTTAAAAATATTCTCACTTTAAAATTTTATTATTATTATATTAATTTCTTCAACATTTTGAATTGATTCATTTTCATACTTTTAAAATATTTAATGAATATTACCAAAGGTAATATGTTATTGACAGATTTCAACTTATAACCTCACATAACCTCAAAACATTTCATTTTTCTTCCAAATATTTAGGATGTAAAAATTCTATGAAAATGTTTAAAGATAAATTTTATGAGAATTAGTGTTTTTTTTTTTTTTTTAACTAGAGGCCTAATCTATGCTTTAGTGCAATTTTGGTTTGTGATATGCCCTTCTAAACGTTTAATGTGATCTAAGTTTTCCCTCATTAGGGTTCCTCACGATTCCATCTACAGCGAACTCCCCTCCTTGTCACATTTGCACCCTCCAATGTAACAAGTTATGCACGGTCTCCAATTTGCCATCAATATTACATCAGTGGATCATCCATGTGGAATTTCCAACAAATAAACAAACATCCAACTATGTTTTTTCAGCTTCAGATTCTTTGGCCATTTTAGAAAAATCTTCCAATTGAAAATCATAACACACATGTGATTCAAGGAGATCAAAGTTGATCCAGTTCATTACAACGTTAATGATCAACTTAGAAATAGGCCATCGAATTCCATAAATAACAAGAGTTTGATATAATTCATGCCGACTTTGTAATTGCCTCATTAAATGACAATCTTATCTCTAAGTTTGTATAAATATATATATCAAGCGCATTTATAAATAATTATATGGTATATCATGTTGTGTATCCACAAGTTTGCACATTGTGATCATTAGACAAAATCATACACAATTACTCTCATAGTTATAAGATGCAACAATTCCTCACATTGCTTTAATCTACATTGTGCTTTGTAGTTCATTTCTTTGTACTAAGATTGTTTACATAATTGAGCCAATTTATTGTGCACTAAGCTCGTTTCCTATTTGGGGTTGTCTCTCTATGATTTATTGTGCATGTTTTATTTGTTAATGTGTTTCACTCTTGATCTCGTATGTAACATTAGTGCATTTCGTAATCCATCTTAATTTACTACAACATATTATCAATACCTTCACATGTCATTAAATTGTTTTTGGTCCTCCATTGTTAAAATGCTTCTGCTCAATTGAGCTATTATCTACAAGAGTTCACCATCTATTGCGACCAATTTTGTGGCAATGATCCAATCCAACATTGGTGACATTCCTAACCAATCTAAGCTAGAGGATGTAAAATAGATAAACTAGAGAAAGTTAGTCATTTTGTTGATCAAGCACAAGAAACAAGTAAAACAAGATTTTAGATTTTCTCGCAAGACCCTCATGAGAACACACAACTTTAATAGTGCAACACTGCTTTAGATGAGTGATATAAATACTTTCATATGCAATATGGTCTACTGTGTAAACTTAATGTTGTGTACGTGCCTCAAGGATGATAGAGAATATAATTGTTAAAAAAGGTTATTAACATATACTTTTACGACACTTTGAAGTGTAAATACCCTTCATAATTTCAAGTGATATTGCTTTTGACCCAAGATGGAATGGATGTTGAAAGAATGATAGAGGATTGCACTCTTTGCAATATTGCTTGCAAAACCAGCCTTTGCCAAGCAAAAGTTGGGACACAATAATATATTTGTATTTGAAGCAAGTTTGAGCATTGCAACTCTATTCACCATTGGAGTTGGACACCACTTTTGCTACATTTGATATCAATGAACATTCTATTTACCACGAGATTTATGATTTAAGGAACATTGAACTTTCAAACTCAGTGGAAAAGTAATTTCGGAGATATATTAGTGATAGGGTTGGCTTGCAAAGCAATGCTTAAAATGTAGTTTAAAAGGGTATGTTAACTTAAAATTTGCATAACTTTTAATTGGAAGGTTCAATTTAGGTGATTCAAACGTTGTTGGGAAGAAGAAAACATAGGAGAATATATTGGTAAATTTTAAATTTTATCAATTAATTGTTTTTAATATTAAAGGTTTTGAAGAATGATAGAGGCACTAAACTAGACTCCATTTGGGAAGGATTTGAAAAAATACTCTCTAGTAAATGGACCAGGGACACAAAAAGGAGGCGATGCATAAATTTCAAGATAAACTGAACGAGGATAAAGAAGCACATTCTTAAGTCTTTAAAATGGATAATGAAGAACTAAAAGAATTGATTAAGGAGGTTCATTCCCTTAATCAAGCATGGATGAAGGAGGTTCAAAAATTAAAATAAGAAAAGATGAACAAAGAAAAAAGGGAAAGGGATGAATCAAGGGAATAATTGAAGAAGACAAATGAAGAAATCAAAGAGTTGAGAATCATAATCAAGAACTTCTTAATGATGTAAAGAATATGAAAAAACATCTATAAGAGCCCAAACCAAAGAATAAGGATGAAGATACTATTACAAAAGTTGAAGAGAATATTATCAAGGACTTGAAGAAATTTGCAAGAAGGTTGAAGAAGCACCAAGTACATAAAACATTAAATCGGAAATGCAATCTAGGATTAGGACATGAGACTCTAATAGATGGCATCACATCACAAAGTCAAAAGGAGAAGGAAGACAAAATTCAAGAAGGTCACTAGAAAATACTTGAAGAAGTTGAGCTATAGGAGGATGTACATGTCAAATATGATGGTATTATCCCAACGCTAAAGTAATCAAAGACCAAGCATAGAGGATAGAGCATGGCATTGTCTCTAAAAAGAACATTGATGATATGAGCGTGTATAATGAAGGGAAACCATCAAAAGTAGAACCATATCGATAGTGTTATTACAAAAAAAGTTGGGAAGAAATACAAGGAGATCAATATCAACGTTACCAAGGAAGCAAAAGGTAGAATTGGTGATATTCATGGAACATGGCATCAAAGAACCATTATTCGATGTTCTATTATCAAAGACCAATAATTACAACAAATTGAAAAAGTTACAACACCACATGAACTCAATTAAAAAAAAATGCAATAACCAGCAATCAAGGATTAAGATAAAATGGATCATTATCAGTGTTAGTGAGAGTGTAGGAATATAAGAAAATCCTATTACTTGGTTTCATCACATGTAAACCCCTTCATTGCAAAGCTTTGAGGACAAATCTTTTCAAAGGAGGGCACTGTGACATGACCATAAAGGGAACATATGTGGGGTTAATTGTATATGCAAAAGAAATAGGCCTAATAAAGGAGCTACATGTGCAATGAGTGAAAATAGGTATATACAGAGGGCAATATAATCATTATTGAGACATGAACATCTGATCTGGTTATATGGATATATTGGGGTTATCTGGAGAAGGTTCTCTTATTCTATAAGGAGTTATTGTGTAACTCGTCTCTATTATCTACTTGGAAGTTGTGCTACACATACACATTTTTGTACATTGTGTATACTTTAAATTATTATACTATTTTGAGGATTTGATACATAACAAACATATCGATAAGGTGTGTATATAAAGCCTCAGAGAAACCTCAACAAAGGTATAAAGCTCAACAAGATAAACATAGAGTGGATAACAAGTTTCAATTCTACATCTTCCAAAGGAAAGGTTGAAGGGGTAAAAATATAAACATATGTCCCTCAGGTTCGGTCCACAAATTGATTGATCAGACATTAGAAAAGGATTTTAACAATCATATCAACATTCAAAGTTGCAAAAATCGTATCGAAGAAAAAATCGTCGAGGGTCCAGAAAACATCGTTTTGGATTTATCGCAAAAACATGACAAACAACGACAATATATCAGTAAACTTAAAAAAATACAAAAATATTCATTTTTTATTTTATTTTTGAAACATTTAAAGCAAAAATAGCATCAAATAGACAGATTACCACATGAATATGGAAAGAAAACTGATATATAAGATATATCAGATGTCTAGTGATACATCACACATAAAAATGAATCATGTCCCGATTCCTGATTCCTAATTCCTGAGTCATCAAAAAATATAATAAATGTATCTCATGATCGTCATCATGACTCATAAGTCATCTACAATGAAATCAAGTAAATAAAGTTGATAAACTATCGATTCCCTTAGGCTCTACCCCTTTTATGGGCAAAGGTAATCGCTACAGAAAGTGCTTTTCCTCTAGCACTAGGAGTAGGTTCCCTTGAGGCTTGTGTGCCTCGTACTGGAGTCGAACATCCTCTAGAAGAACTAGAAGACCCTCAAGAATGATGTCCTCTAGAAGAAGGTAGAGGAGGTAGACTGTTAGTGCTACCATTGGGTCTATCTCCCTCTAACTATGACTGTGGCTCTGCCAGTGGCACACTCACAGACTCGGCGTGAAACTAAATATCCTTTGGAACATCACGATCCATCTCCTTAGAGATACCATGATCATCATCACTATCCTCCTCTAGCCAATCAAGGGCAGTCTCAATAATAGGTTCTTCGACCTCCACCCTCTATGCAGTAGTGATGTCAATACCATCCAATGAAATGGCCTTCGCATCAGGTTTTTTCTCAAGCTACTTCACCCACAACCTGAGATTGTAGTAGACATAGACCAAATCATTAAGGCGTGGGGTATCCAACCTATAGGAGGACCATAAATTAATTTATTCGAATGTAAATGAGCATAAAATTTAAATGACAATTTAATAATTTATAATTTTATAATGAATTTAAAATTTAATTTGAAATTCTCTAACCTGTTGTGTTTTTTGGTGTGTATTTTTTCAAATACACTCCAGTTGCGCTCACAACCAGAAGAGCTACATGTCTGACTAAGCACCCGAATTGCCATCTTCTGCAGAATAGGTACCTTTGCGCCATAGTTTTCCCACCAAGTATCTACAACGAATTAGAGAAACATAAGAGAAGACAATGATTTAGTTTAAAACAAAGAAACAACTTAAGAAGATCAATGATTAATTTGATAAATTTAAATTTGAAAAATGAATTTTGAAACTTAAAAGTTAAAACAAGGTGAAACTTACTTGGCATTATGTTTTTCCTGTCATTTATGGCCATGTCAAACCTGTTGACCACCTATTCAACTAGGGGGTTAACTCCATGTGCCATGAAGATATGCACCTGATGGTGCTACCAAGATGAAAACTTGTTGGTTCTACAAGGCAGTTTTTACCTTTAGCATTTTGTTGTAATTAGAATTTCCGCTCCCCTGCGTGGGATAATAATGTAATAGGTCTACATGGATCATAGTTTAAGTCATTTGCATCAGGACTTCTTCATTAGGAGAGTTCCTTTCACTGAGTGTTTTTTATCCTCAGGTTATTAATTGGGTTTTTCAGCGTTATTAATTTCCCTTGAATTTTTCACTCCCCACAATAATTTCTCCAAAGTAGTGAAAGGCGTTCTAATGGTCGATCCCTATGTAACTAAAGTCTAGGAGTGTTGTAAATGACCATGTTAGACATGTCCTAGAGTCTCACAGAATTCCTATAAGTTTTGATAGGAATTTTTTTATGATTAAAATTCCCGCAAACTGGGGATTTTTAATTATTTTCGATGTAAAATGTTAAAAAATGGTCCTTGAGTATTTTGCATAGGGGTATGAGTACTCAAATAAAATGGTTCATACACCCCTACACCCTTGGACCAAGTCTTAACTCATTTGGACAAGTTTTGCTAGGTCTTTTTCCATGAAGAGTCAAAGTTAGTCAAAAATCAACATGTAATTGGTTTAATTAAAATAGCCAAATTTTATAAAAGTCATGAAAGTCATGATAGAGTGTGGGAAAAGTGTCCCAGTAGCCTTTCCTAAGTTAGAAAAACATTTTCCAACTTAGAGAAACCCCCTTGGCCTAACCCACGACTCACATTCATCTTTCTCCTAGAAGAGGGGCGCCCCCCCTCTTGCTCATATTTCATAAAAAATAAAATAAACCATGGGAACCCCTAAAACTTTAGAAAAGTTCCCCACTTGACCCCACTTGACTTTTAAATAATAGGGAAAGGGGTTTCCCCCTTCCCAACTCACCCCTCGTCCTCCCACTTGCCCTCTTGCCCTAAAAGTGTGCCCCACTTGATGAGACCCTCCTCCTTTGGATGGGTGACACTTGGAGCCCATCCAAGTGGGCTCCCTCCTCCTCCTTTCCTATAAATTGAAGCCTCCTCCACTTATTTTCCCATCTCCTCTCATGGCAATTCTATTATACCAAAATTCTTCCTCTTTTCCTCTCTTTCTCATGCTCTCTCATGTATGAATCTTGCTACAAGTATTTGTGGTGATATTTTGGTGGATAATAAAGAAAGCTTTAGAGAATCTATGGTGTGCATTTAGAGTCTTCTTGGTGTCTCCATCTTATTCTTGAGGTGATATATTTCCATTGTTTTGCATTTTGCTTTCACCAGTTTGTATTTAGAGACTCAAGCAAAGTATTTTGCATTGGGTGCTATTGGTAGTAGTATTGTTATTGATTTTGTGGTAGTTCCTTAGTTAGTTTGGAAAGTATTTTGAAGCTTCTTTGGATGCTCTCACCTCCATTTTTCTTGTGTAGCAAAGGCAAGCTTTGGGGAATCACTATTGGGTTGGAAGAGTGGCTTTAGAGTGGAAAGCTAAACTCCTTTAATCATTTCAAAGTTTCCAAGATTTATCTAACCTTGCTTTTCTTTCTCATTCTATATATTGTTATGAGTAGACTCTTATATTTTCAAAATCAATCTCAAGTTTTCTATTTTTATGTATCATTGGGCTAACTAAACTTAACAAGTTTCATGGTTTTGTAGCATCTTTTGGAAAGTTTCATTTGACATATTTTATGCAGATTTTTAGCATCAAATGAGAGTTGCTACATGTGATTTAGCCCAAAGGCCTCCAAAAGGCATTTCTAATTTGAGACATCAAGTCCCCTTCCCTCCTACATCTTCTATATCATTGTAAGCCACCCTTTAGAGTCTCTTTGGTAGCATTCTTGTAAATTTACTTTAAAAATATGATATTGTAATAGTTAGGATTTCCCTTTATTACTTTTCATTTTTACACCCATACTTGGCCAAAACGGTAGGCATTGTGCCTCCACTTGTGTCATTGTTGTGGTAGTTTTGCTTTCAAGTTATTTCATTCTTTCAAGCAACTTAATTTTAATTCTTTATTTATACCTACATTGGTCAAATGGTAGGCATTGTGCCTCCACATGACCGTAATTGTGAGGCAATAATTTCATCTATTTTGTAAAGCAATCTACAAACTAATTTCATTATTTGTTTAAAGCAAGCTAAATAAACTTGTCAACTCATTTATTTTGCCCCACCTTGCAAATTGACATAAGCCATCCTTGCAATAACGGAAGACTTGTTTTAATTTAAAATCATTGCTCAAGTAATTTTTGTGTTCCCAACATTTGACCTGTATTCTCTCCCCTTGCCACTTAGTTGGATCTTGGGTGACAAGAAAGGGCAAAGGTTGGAGGTAGTAATTAGGCATCCACAACCACTTATTGTTCTTGCACCATAAAATCAAAGACTTGAAAAAAAACTCGGGGTGCTAGGTTGGGGACGATCTCATGGTGCTCGGCGTCCTCTGGGCGGAGTACCTTGAAACTTTGGGTTTGACCTGCGGAGCTATGGTAGGCCTTGTTGCCATACTTCTTGAGCACCCAGCACTCCCTTTTGGTCAGAATAATAACGGTTTTGGGGTAGTCACATAGTCTAGGACTCAATCTATCAAACTTAATCCCCTAATCAAAGTGACATCTAAAATCTATTAAAATTAAGCTACTCACTACATTCACAACGCTTGCAATACATTTTTCAAGGCAATCTAACAACATAGCATTTCAAGTTCGTTTCCAAGCAATCTCATAGTTGTGGTATTTATTTCTCAAGCAAGTATTCATTTCGAGTTTTGCAATCACACTTTAAGGCAATTTACATTTTCATACATTTGGGCATTTCAAGCAATTCACATTTCAAGTAATATCTTTATTGTGCTATCTCATGTGATTGGTCCAAAATCTAGTTTCCTTGTATATTTGTAAAATCGTTATTTGTAGCTATTTCCTTTTCACAAAGTTTATGTATGATTTGTTTCAATCATTTCATTTTATGAGTTGAATATTTCTTACCTTAGCAATTCTTTTGTTCATTTTATATATATTGTGCAATTATCTAACTTGTCTT
>JASDQU011100601.1:2344-28870 GCA_032191745.1 Picea mariana | reverse complement strand
TCACCATCAACTGCAATAAACTATAATATTCTAGAAGAGGTATGGACAGGTCACCCTTATGATTATTCAAATCTTAAAATCTTTGGTTATGAATCTTATGCTCTTATTCGTAAGGATTAGTGTTAAGGGATATAGATTGTGGGATCCTACTTCCCGCAAAATTACCATTAACATAGATGTCATATTTGATGAATTGTCACTCATAAAATCAAATGTAGATGTTGAAATGAAACATGCAAAAGTACCACAAAATCAACAAATTCAGTTGGAGACTTGATCATCTACAGGAGAGAAGGAGCATGAAGATGTTCATGAAGAAGCTCCTGCAGAAGAAGATGATGGTACACAAAATTTCCATGAAATTAAGGAAATACCGCAACAATCTCTACAGAGATCTACACGGGTCAGAAATTTTCCTAAGATGTATGATGATTATGATACATATGTTGCTTTGATTTATAATGATGAAGAATCTAGTTGTTATCAGGAAGCATTAGAGGCATATGATAGTACTAAATGGAAAGTAGCAATGAAAGAAGAAATGGATGCTTTAGAGAGGAATAAAACATGGGACTTGGTAGAACTCTCGAAGGAAAGGAAGGTTGTAGGTTGCAAGTGGGTCTACAAACTGAAAAAAGGGTGTTGATGATAAAGTTGAGAGGTATAAAGCAAGACTTCTAGAAAAAGGGTATTCTCAAAACAAAGGTATTGATTTCCATGAAATTTCTTCACCAGTTGTTAAGCTTGTTTCAATTCGTGTTTTGTTAACACTAGTTGCTTTACTTGATCTAGAGTTAGAGAAGCTAGATGTTAAAACAACATTTTTACATGGTGATTTGGATGAGAAAATATATATGGAACAACCAAAAGGGTTTGTTCAGGATCACAATAAAATATTTGTTTGCAAACTCAAGAAGTCATTGTAAGACCTAACCTAGTCTCTCGGGCAATGGTACAAGAAGTTTGATTCCTTCATGGTGAGCCAAAATTTTACGAGAAGTCAGTATGATCATTGTGTTTACTTTTAAAAGTTGGAAAATGGCATCTTCATTATTTTGGTGTTATAAGTTGATGATATGCTTGTAGCAAGAAAAACCCTGGTTAAAATCAACAAGTTAAAGGCTCACTTGGTTAGGACATTTGATATGAAGGATCTAGGAGCAACAAAACAAATCTTGGGCATGGAGATACACAGAAACAGGAAAAATGGTAAGTTGTGGTTATCACAACAAAAGTATGTGGAGAAAATACTTATGAGGTTCGAAATGAATAATGTGAAACTAGTATAAATCTCATTATCTTCCCATTTCAAGCTTTCTTCAAGTTTATGTCCTAGTAATGATGAAGAAAAGTAGTATATGTCTCGTGTACTGTATGCTAATGAAGTAGGAAGTTTTATGTATGTGATGGTAAGCATTAGGCCAAATATTTCACATGAAGTTGGTGTTGTCAATAGATACATGGAAAATCTAGGTAAAGAGCATTGGGCAACAGTTAAATGGTTGCTTCGATATCTTAGGGGCACAAGTAATTATTGTATCACCTATAATGGTTGCAGTAATTTAATCTATGGTTATGTCGATTTATATTTTTCAGGTGACTTGGACAAAAGGAGATTCACTTCAGGATATGTCTAAATTACTCTTGCAAGAGGACATGTTAGTTGGATGTCAAAGCTTCAAAACATTGTTGCTTTATCCACTACAGAGACATAATATATAGTTGCTTCACATGCTTTCAATGAGGCAATTTGGTTAAAAGGTTTGTTGGGTGAGTTTGGAAGGATGAAGGACAAGTTGAAACTATTCTGCGATAGTCAAAGTGTTATTCATTTGGATAAAAATCCAGTTTATCACAGTAAGACAAAGCATATTCCTATTAAATACCATTTTGTAAGACAAGTTATTGATGAATGTAGATTGGCTCTGGAAAAGGTCCATACAAAAGAAAATTATGCATATATGTTCATGAAACCAGTATTATTAGAGAAGTTGTGTTGGTGTTTGGCTTCTCTCGACTTGMAGGAAAGGTGATGAATAAGTTTGGGCATGATATATCAAGTAAATTGTYTTCAASGT
The DNA here is from genome assembly GCA_032191745.1 of Picea mariana. NCBI lineage: Eukaryota > Viridiplantae > Streptophyta > Pinopsida > Pinales > Pinaceae > Picea > Picea mariana. The sequence goes on along the minus strand of JASDQU011100601.1, from coordinate 26,792 downwards.
GGAGATTGTTGAAACATGCCAACTAATTTCCCACAGATTRGATATGGGAAGATTTCTTGGCTCCTATTATTYTGCCTTCAGTTGAAACAAATCAACTAAAAATAGAATATGGATAGGTGCTCATTATTGTGATCAGTGTTATGTAATTGTTTGAAAGATGTTATTTATCTATGTAAGCCTATAGAGGCAAGGTGTGGGATGAGTGTGAGGAATGGTTGTAATTATGTTTTTTAACTACACAGTAACTCTCCCTTGAACAATAAGATAATTGATTATCATTTCCCCGTGGATGTTTCCCTTTAAAGGGTTTTACCACATAAATTATTGTTTTCATTGTGTGATTGTTTTTGTCTTGCTCATTTATTTTCCATCAGATCTTGTTGAGTTTATGCTTCCACTTCCCAACAAAAAGCATTCAAACCCCTTCATCCCAAGTGGGCAGTTTAGTATCAATGAGGAGTTAGGTCATACAGAGAAGATTAGGACTAAATATTAAAACTCAAAATGTGGGAAACGTTCAAACTTCTCTCACTCTATGTGAGTATTTGTACCGAGTTAATGAGAAGTCAAATCATAAAGAGAAATTGGACCACATACTAAAAATCAATCAGACCTGTTCAACAACTTTAAGTTCATACCGCCCTTTTTCATTACTTACAAATGCATTGTATTCTAGTTTCAATACTGTTAAATGAACAAAGAATCGATGAACCAATTCTACTCGTACCTGGGCTCTATAAAATAGTAGAGAATTTTTCATTATTTGCATGCTCCTGAAGCCTTACAGTATCTATGGGACCTCTCTCTTAGTGCAAAATATTGATGGGCATACCTGATCACAACACAATATCACCCACGCCAATGGCTTGCTCAACAGAATGTTGCGCATATACAGGATCAAAAAGCACTGCAAGCCTTGTAGAAGAGAGTATACTGCAAGAATTCCATCTCCAATGACTAAGAATATGGATCAAAACGACAAACCTATGTCAGATTTTATCAGCCCTGCAKTGTTTCTAAAGGTACCTAATTTGAAGAAACCAATAAGAGTCAGGTTTTTACAAGTAATGCAAAAACAAAATCATATGCAATTCCTAGTAGTGTTTTCAGCATCGTGAATCAACATGTTTCTGCAATCCGAGGAAGTCTCGTGTTGTAGACGCGGTTCCTACGACGATTGTTGAAACAAGCGTAAAAATCACCACAATGAAACGTAATGTCACATATAGCATTCTCAGCCTCCTGTCCATCTTAGGGATTACATTGTTGTCCCGAGGAGGAATGAGGACAGGCCCAGAAATTCCACTAACTAGCCCTTGAATATCTTTCCCCATTTCATTACCACCTTATTCATCTCCTTTAATAGATATGAACAAATATTGTAATGCAATATATTAATTCTCGGTCAAACTTATATAAGTTAAAAACTACTGATAATAATTATTATATATTCATTCATCATAGGGATCAAATATTTTCTCACCCGAGGTTATAGTGTGTGTCTAACCTGAAAGTATGTTGCGTCTTGTTTAAGTGGTTTTTTTGGTGGTTCAAAAGCAAAAGGAAAACCAATCTTTTTATGCTATATTTCATAATAATTATTTTGAATTGATAAAATTGTATATATAAGATTTTGTAGAAGGCATTTAAAGATGAGAATCAATTTTTCATTAAAAATAGCAATTTCATCATCAATTAAAATTTTAATAAAAATTGTATAAATAAACTAAGTGAAGATAAATGGAAAATATAAAACTTCATTATATTTAATCTTTTTTCTTAATTAAATCACTCTTTTTTAATAAAATGTTGTATTAATAAATTTGTAATTTACAAATAATAAATTGTTTGATTACAATTTCGACCAATTTCAAAACCTCCTGAATTTGCAATTTCGATCATTCAAGTGATTTTTAAAACCCTAAGTTTTTGGAACAATTATTGATCGTTGAAATCGTAGAAAGTTCATGATAAATTCAGGGTTCATATTTTCAAATCAAAAAAAATACTAATTAAATGATAGAATCATGTTTCAGATTTTTAACTAATTTATTAATGGAAAAAGGTTTTTAAGTAGATTTTAGTTTACATTTAGGAAATATATTGTTGTGATTGAACACGGGGTTGGAATTTCAAAATATTTGACAGTTTTGACAACTCCGTTACTTTGGTTGGAGTCTATCAATATGCACATAGAAACAAAACATTTAATGCTTTGTATGTTGGGATATAAAACACCTTTATATTGTATCAGTTATAAGATACAGTATGATGATCCTAAGACATTGGAGGAAACCATAAGGAGCGCTAAATATATTTATGAGCAGCGAAGGGGAAGACTGAATTTCCAAAAGGATTGGGAAGATAAGATGAAAAGTAAGGTGGAACAGAGGAAGAAGAGGACTAAGCTACCATTTTTTAGAAATACTGCACAGGGACATCCAACTCTCAAGGAGCCCAGAATGTCAGAGACAATGGGGAAAAATTCATGGCAGAAATCTATTCAATGTTGGAGTTGTGGCGAAGATCATATGTGTAGATAATGCCCTCAAAGAGGTGATAAAGTGAGGATTGTGCACATTGTAAAGCAAGTTGTGATAGTTGAGGACATGGGAAGAAATGTGCCAAGGATTGACACAACCCTAGAATAAAAAGCAAGTTGAGTTTCAGTCGCACATGATTGAAGTGGAAGGTAAGGTTAATGATCGACCCATTGTTATTTGAATTGACTTTGGAGCTAGTCATAGTTATCTAGAGCCTAAAATGGTGGAAAGATTCCAATTGTCGAGCAACAAGCTTGGAAAACCTTGGTTGGTGCAGCTAGATACATGGGCAAAAAGGGAAATTAATGATATGTTCAAGGCATGTCCAATGGAAATGAATGGATTGTGCACAAAGGCTGATTTGAACATCATACCTTAGGGCTCGTATGATTGCATAATTGGTATGGATTGGTTGGACAAGAACCATGTTGTCTTAGACTGTTACAATAAGGCATTCACTTGTTTGGATGAGGAAGGAAACTTAAGAACAGTTCAAGGAATTCCAAGAATTGTAACTATCAGAGAAGTTTCAAACTTGCAATTGAAGAAAAGCTACAAGAAAGGATGTCAAGTATTTGTAGTGCACATGGAAGAGGCACCTAAGGATAAAGTGCCATGTGTTGAAAACTGCATAGTACTGAAAGATTTTGAGGATGCATTTAAAGAGATATTAGGATTGCCTCCAAAAAGAGATATTGATTTCTCTATAAATATGATGTTGGGAGCATCTCCTGTATCCAAGACTCCTTATAGGATGAGTACACCAACACTGAAGGAATTACCGATGCAACTTGAAGAGCTTCTGAAGAAGGGGTATATATGTCCAAGTGTATCACCTTGGGGTGCACCAATTTTATTTGTGAAGAAGAAATATGGTACGTTGAGACTGTGCATTAGCTTTAGGAAGTTGAACAAGGTAGCAATAAACAACAAGTATCCTTTGCCAAGGATAGATGACCTCTTTGATCAACTACAAGGAGCGTAGATATTTTTTAAGATTGATCTTAGATATGTCCATCACCAAGTAAGAATAAAAGAGAAAGACATCAACAAGAATACCTTCAGAACAAGGTATGGTCATTGTGAATTCACAGTGGTGTCATTTAGGTTGTCGAATGCACCAATTGTTTTCATGTGTTTGATGAATGGAGTTTTCAGAAATTATTTAGATAAGTTTGTCATTGTAGTCTAGATGACATACTTATTTACTCAAAGTATGAAGAGGATCATGAGAAACACTTGAGGATGATACTACAAGTATTAAGGGAGCATCAACTTTACGTGAAGTTGAGAAAGTTCTCATTTTAATAACAACATATTCATTATTTGGTTCATATTATTTCAGAAAAAGGAATAGTTGTGGACCTAGTGAAGATAAAATCCATTGAGGAATGGTCGACACGAAGAAATGTCGTAGAGGTGAGGCCCTTTATGGGACTTGCAGGTTATTACAAAAGTTTTATTGAATGCTTCTCACAAATTGTGCATCCAATTACATCTTTGCAAAAGAAAGGTGTGCAATTTGAATGGACTCTGGATTGTGTAAGGATTTTTCAGCACTTGAAGAGTTTGTTGACAAGTGCACCAATTTTTGAGAATTGTTTATCCTGATGTAGACTTCGTTGTGTGCACGAATGCATGCAAGGAAGGGTTTGGTGGAGTCCTTAGTCAGAATGGACATGTGGTATGCTACGAGTCAAGAAATTTAAAATATAATGAAAGGATCTATGCTACTCATGACTTAGAATTGGAAGCCTTAGTGCATGACTTGAAGATGTGGCGACATTATCTTATGGGTAAAATATTTGAGTTGAGGACAGACCATAGTGGTCTAAAGTATCTGTTTGAATAGTCAAGTTTAAATTCCAGAAAAAGCAGGTGGTTAGAATTTCTTAGTGAGTATGACTTTGACATAAAGCATATTAGAGGAAAAGAGAACAAGGTGGATGACACACTCAACAAGAGGGTGCATGAGATGCATGCTACATCCATTATCATGTACAAATACAATTTGTGTGACATGTTTTTAGAAGTTTCCAAATCATATCAACACTATGTGGACATAAAGGAGAACTTACAACAAGGTATGCCATAGCATAAGTTTGAAGGTTATGAGTTGAGCGAGGATGGAATCCTCATGTATAGGCACAGAGTCTATGTGCCAAATAATCAAGAGTTTAAAATTTTGTTATTGTCAAAGATGCATAAGGTTCCTTATGTTTGACATCCAGGTTACCAGAAGACAATTGTCGCAGTCAAAAAACAATACTATTGGCTAGGTATGAAAAAGGAAGTTGTTGGTTTTATTCCAGATGCCTTGAATGTCAGAAGGTCAAGGTTGAGCACAGACATCTAGCTGGTTTGCTACAATTTTTTTCCATGCTTGAGGGGAAGTGGGAAGTTATAATGATGGATTTTATAACTAAGTTGTATAGGACTTCTAAGCAACATGATTCTATTATGGTGGTGGTGGACAAGCTTACTAAAGTTTCCCATTTTATTCCAGTGAAGTCAGCACACAAGGAAACTGACATTGCTGAAATTTAGATGCGAGAAATTGCTAGGTTGCATGGTGTATCTAAGACAATGGTGTCTGACAGAGATTCCAAGTTCACCTCGAACTTTTGGAAAGGATTATTCAAGGGATTTGGAATAAATATAAACTTTAGCACAACATATCACCCTGGGATAGATGGAAAGATAAAGAAGGTAGATCGGGTTATTGAAGATATGCTTGGGATGTATGTGATGGATAAGCCATGAAAATGGGAAGACTACCTTCACTTGATAGAGTTTTCTTATAACAATGGGTATCATGCATCTTTAAAGATGATCCCGTTTAAAGCATTTTATGGTAGAAAGTGCAACACGCTAGTGAGTTGGGACAACCCAGCATACCACATGGTGGTTGGGCCAGATCTGCTTCGAGAAATGGAGGAGAAGATGGTGAAGATAAGGTAGAATTTAAAGGTTGCTCAAGACAAGAAAAACAAATTGTGCAGATAAAGGCAGAACCCACAAAGAATTTAAAGTAGGTGATCATTTGTTCTTAAAAATTAAATCCATACACAATTCCCTGATGTTGTGGAAGTGTTCAAAGTTGACAGTGTGCTATTGTGGGCCATTTGAAATCCTTGAAAGGATTGGTCTGTCGCATATATGTTTTCATTGCCTGCATCCTTGTGTATTCATAATGTTTTCCATGTGTCATTACTTAAAAATTACATACCTGATGCTAATCATATTATTGATTGGAATGTGATTTAGGTGGAGCCAGAAGGAGATTTCCGAGTGCGACCAGTTTTCATATTGGATCAGAAAATAAAACAGCTCTGGAATCGAGCCATGGAGTTGGTAAAGGTCCAATGAAACTGGTACGGTCCTGAGGATGCAACTTGGGAGTGCTAGGCTACTATGTGAGTAGAGTATCTGCATCTTTTTGAAGATTTTTTAAATTTTATATGTACATGTGTATATGATGCATCGAAGACAATGCATAAATAAGGGGGAGGGGAATGTGATGTCCATGGTCCGAACCCTTTGTAATTGTACATATAGGAAGGTGATATGTGGTACCAATTGTAAGTGTAAATGTACATTTAGGCTGGTGAGCCATTGGCACTAAGTTTTGATGTTGCACGCACCTAAGTAGTGCACGTAGAATTGTTATAAAAAATAGGGTGCGCACATCTCACAATGTTGATCACACCTAGGTAAGTGTGTATGGTTGCACATTAAATAAGGGTGTGCACATATCACAATGTTGCACACACCTGGGTAAGTGTGCATGGTTTCACATCAAATAATGGTGCACACATATCACAGTGTTTCGCGCACTTGGATAAGTGCACGAGAATGAACTGGGAGTGCGCACCGAGCTGAGCTGTATGTATGTATGTATGTATGTATTGAGGCCAGGGATCTTGTGTGATTATGAGGCTGGTGAGCCGAGATGAAAATAATCCAGTGCTCCTATCCATGTAAATGTAATCACAGTTATTAATAATATTACATCACTGTGTGCAGACAAAATCAAATGAAAAGAGATGGGGGGTTGACTCCACCGGAAAAGGGAAAAGGGGAACGAGACTTAATTCTTAGGGAATATTTTATAATATTTATGGAAAAGTGTATGTTATGGATAATTATTGTATCCTAAGTTCTCGGGATAGGGAGAAAGTCACCAAGTGGCTTAAGCTACTTTTGAAGGTGAAAAGTGTCGAGTTGAAGGCATGTAATATATATTGTTGGCCTTGTTATACCCATTTTGTGGATAACTAATGAGATTATTTCCCGAGGCCCTAATGTTGAATACATGGAGTGTCTAAAGACTACATGACCAGCAGTACCCTTTTTCACAGATGGAAAACCCACTCACCACCATAGATCGTCAAAGTTTAGTAGATGGCATCCACCACACGAGTCAGCTTCTAAAAGGCAGTGGGCCTTGCTCCATGAGGTACAAGTCAATATTATGGTTAGCATCATTTCAATATTTAAGCCATTTGATTATGTTGTATCTTAGATTTCTCTAGATTTCATTATATATTCTTGGATATTATGCCTTTTTCCCTGCTTCACCTTGGTGGTTGACATTGTGCCCTAGTAAGTGGTTTTCCTTGGGGATGGGTTTACTACTGGGAACTCCCTTAATGATCCATCATACCGTTCCTGACCGTACTTACCACTTTCCATCATTGTTCCCCTCCATTTCCTTATCTCTTGGGATTTTAAGGTGTATTGACCCAAGAAGGGGTTGTCCCTCATTCTATGGGAAGAAGGGGTTGATGGCCGAGAGGGGTTGATGTTGGGTAAAAGATAAAATCCAAGTATAAACCTTCCATATTCTTCTCCTAGGGATCACCCAAGAAAGAAATGAAACACGTATCTTTGAATAAAGGAGACCCGCAGTATAATAAAGAATTCTTAAAAGGTTAGTTGAAGGATATGAGGTCTCATCACGAGCCGACCTATCACGTCCATGAATATCTAGTGATATGACATTGTCATCATCTGGTCACCAAACCAGGGCAATGGCTCTCAGTTGCATGGCTAAGAGAAAGGGGGTCTCATCATGATCCATCCTTCTCATCTCCACTAGGTGTTTGTGGGTGACATTGCCATCATCTGGTCACCACGTCAAGGCAGTGACCTTCAATATCTCCTTATGCTATATTGAAAGAAAATACCAAGAAAGAAATATAAAAGGAAATCAATGGACTTGTAAAAAGTGTATTGCAGACGAAGGTACCACACACCCTCTACAAAGGCACCCATGAATGAGACACTACGACTCCTTATATGTCATGAGACATATGCCCATTGAGTCTTGACCCCAACCACTTCATCCACTTTAAGAGGATTAGAGAGGGATATCTTGGAAGCTTTCCTTTACCTAGGGAAATATCTACCCAATAGGACACCTTGTCAACCTTACCATATTTAATCTTGAGAAATCACATAGTGTCTTTGAGAAATTAATTGTTTGATATAGTGATATTTGATGCACATGCTTAGATGGATTATTTATTGATTAGATTCACTTATCATGATGTTATGAATTGATATCCTCGGAGGGTGTCCTCATTTGTCTTTGCAGGACCTAGTTGGTGGACAGTTTTGGGAGAACAATCCTATCTTAGGCTTCCATGGGGCTACAAGCCCACAAGTTGGATGCCAAGGGCCCGCATGCTAGATGAGAAATATATAACCTGGAAGGCCTTGATAATGACTTGGAAAACATAACCCAACCCTCACTTGCCAAATGATTTTCCCAGGAGGGGAAAAACATCCTCTTTTTTAGCTTGGCGTCACCTAGGGGGTTAGGGCTTGGTGGTGAGGTGCCACTCATTTGACACATGGATGTTGAGGAGAAGAGGGTATTCACCATGATGAGAGTGTTTAGATGCTTTAAATTTGGAATTTGGAGGCATACCCATGCTTCTCCAACACCAACGACTTCTTCAAAGTGAAAAATGTCCCCTAAAGGGGAGACATCCTTCTAAAATTATGGTTTTCTTATGTGCAAAAGTGAATTTTAAATGAATTAATTTGTAAAGGGGGAAAGATTAGGGTTGTTGACCCCTAATCTTTTGTTTTACCCCTTAATTTGTGGACAAGTCACCTTGGTGACATTTGTATAATTAAGAGATCATAAGATCTCATTTTAACATAACTCTCCCTCATTGTGAGAAGTATTAGTCATAAATTTTCGCTATATTTGGAAATATTGTCTCTTGTGCACTTGTTTATGGCTATCTTTATTAATGGTTGATGGAGGAGTGAGGCGCTAGCCTTGGATGATGTTTTTCTATCTTTTATGGTGGATTATCTTGGCATCTTTCTTGATTTTTTATGATCTCTTACCATTATGCTATCATTCTTTTTCAATTCAAGGATTGTTGTGCTAGGAACTAGGTTGGAAGTATAAGGGCATACACCCCCACCATAGTCTTCATCATTTATTGCTTCATCTTATTGATTAAACAAGGGTTTTCTAAGAGAAGTATAGGGCATACACCCTCTTAGTTTAAACCCTAACTAGAGAAACTTGCCTTGGGAAGTAAAAGGGCTTACACCCCTAAGGAGATAGTTTTCTCTAACTCTTTCTTCATTTGAATCCATTAACCCAATATTAAAGGCACTAGTCATATATTTTTTCATTGAAGATATAAAACCATTGCCTTGGGAAACACAAATTTTGATCTTTTGAAAGTTTTCTCGCTTGAAGTTGGTTTGCGTCATTGAGAGGAGTCTTCCCATACTAGGGAATCCCCTCTCTCCCACTACTTTACAAACTTTAAACTACAGCCATTAGGGCTGCATAACCCTAGCTACTAACACTCTTAACTCCTAAACTAACCCTAGACTAGCTCTCTAATTTTTCTCACCTACTCTACTAACTAGGGCGCACCTTTTGGGCTAGTTCTTGGCACTTTTCCATGGTTGATTTTGTTGTTGCATGCCATTGAATGCTACATCCATAAGGATGCAATTTTCTGCAGAAAATACATGTTTACAAAAACCATCTTCTCTTTCTTCTTAAGTGTCATTTTTCAACCTATATCCATTGTTAATATTGGTGTTGATTTACTTAACTAGTTTAGATATTTGTATGTTGATTTAGATGTTTTATTTGTTGATATAAACTGTCATCTACTACTCCAAATTATGGAAAGCAAGCTTAACTTGTTGATCCATACTAACATATATCATTGCAAGTTGGATTTCCTTATGTCTCAGGAAGGTACAATCATCCAGAGAAGTACTATACATGTGGGGAAACAATCACTTGACTTACAAGGAATCTATTTCCACCTTTCATTCCACTTAGACTTGACCTCTAGGGGATTCACTTCCATTTCTCTTTGTATCCATCTCAATCCCCCTATGGTCACTAGGATCACCTCCCTAGAGTGACCAAGTCACCCTTGAAGTGCAGGACCTACATCGAGGTGACATTAGGTGTAGGATTCCTGAGTTGTAGCACTTTATTTGTGGTTGGGTTAGGCTTTTCCTAACCTACAACTTGGGATATAACATTTTGGCATCATTGTTGGGGAAGATTTTGAATCTTCTTCATACCCTAATGACACTTTGGTAAGCTATCCCAAATCCTTTTCCTTAGATTTCTTGGCGACTCCACCTAAGGGACGTTCCCTTTTCCTTGAGGAGCTAATCTTGATGCTCATCTGGCGACTCCACCTTCCCAAAACCCACTTTTCCCTTTTTCCCCTTTCATCCCTTGATGAGCCTTAAGCTCATCTAGCGACTCCATTGAGGTATTACCCTAAGTGATGGAACCATGGCCTCAGAGGACTTACCATTGGCATTCGATAATGTGTACCCTTCTCTTGATGTTCAGAATGTCCCTGGCTATCCAAATCATTGTCCAAAGAATAAAGAGAAATTTGCCTCAGATTTGATGGTGATCAAGATCTAGCAGTCACCCATGTCGTGAATTATATGAAGTATGCATCGAGCTTAAATGTACTACATGAAGATGTGCTGATGAAAATTTTTGTGTCTTCACTGGAATCAAATCAAAAAGATTGGCTTGCACACTCATGTGATCCAAAGAGTATCCCTTCTGCTACAAAGCTCATTGAAGAATTTCTAAGGCAATATCGGCCATCTACTCAAAGTTTGCAAGATGATTTCCAAGAGCTCAAACACACTCTTTTTCGAGAAGGTTTTTCGATTGATGATGAGACCATATATGAAGAAAAGCTTCAAGAAGATATGGATGAGACATATGATGGAGATGAAGTATCTACTCTTCCACTTTATGAGGAGATCCATACCTCTTCTCCTCCTGCACATCAAGAAGAGAACATGATGAGTTATAATCCTTTTGAGAACTTTGATGATGTTTTCTTCCATAACTATGGAAATGAAGAAAACTACCAAAAGGATCTCGATGAAGTTTCTCTTGCAGAAGGTCTAAACGACAATTTGTTATCTCCTTTCCCTTTTGAAGAAAATGAAGTTATCCCGTCTTGTGAGGAAGTGATCAACTCCTATGATGCAGATGAATTCATGGAACAACCCTTGGATATGGTTGACGAACACATTGATGATTTCACACAGGTTGGGAGATGTAGATGGGATGTGGGTTGCTTCATCATTGATAGAGATCCCATTTATGACATTGAGGGTAGCTCTCAAGGGGTTGAAATGTCATCTCTAGAGGACTGGCCTCCATGCATGTATGATTCAGATGTTTGGCAGCCTTGTGATGACATGGTTACATATTTGTTATGCCCTTTCGAGGATGACTTGTCGCAGCATGATATTCATTCATCCTTTAATACATACCCTTTTGAGGATGCCTATTTGATTTCTGAGGATTCTCATCCATTGTGCTCATATTTCAAGGAATTCCAGGACGTGGCCACTTCAGAGAAATCAGAGGTTCATTCTTCAAAGCGGAAGTGTTTTCATCTTGGAGATTTTCATGCAGTTTCCCAAGGGAAGAGGTGGTGTTTTTTTACACCTGAAATTGTTCCTTACCTCTTACCCTCTTCTCCAAGAGACCATGTAGTATTATTTTGATCTCACATTTCCTCTCAATCCTCGACAAGTAGTGGATCTTTGTGCACATATAAATATGAGCCTTTGTCTACCTATAGTATCCCCCTTTAGAGATGGATTCATCAGTCTTGTGGCTACACTTTCAGGCGAGATGATCAGGTTGATAGTTTCTCTTTCCAGCAGGATTTCTTCCCTCCCACCCATTTTCATGAGTTTTATTTCATGATCGATTATATGTGTGTTTATACTCATGATTATTATGTGCTTGACTTATCTTTGTTGTATTATATGATTAAGCACAGGGAGAGATACTTTGATGAGATGGTCAAATGGTTGCATTGGTTGTATGACTTCACCTGACATCATCCAACACGTGATATTTAAGACCCCAAGGCCCCATGTAAGTAGGTCAGTCATTTTTTATTCCCTTCATTTGCATCTTGATTTCTCATACTAGTTTAGATGCATTTCATTTTCATTTTTCTCTGCTTGCATATTGATTTCATGCTTAGTTTAGAATTTTTTGAAAAATGTCAAAATTTTATTTTTCTAGTTTAGTTGGTTTTTATTATGATCATATGAGAACACAGATGAGTAGGCCATTGTGCACTTGAGAGTTTGATGTTTCCTTGCAAGCACAGGTCTAGTAGAAGATGTTGTGGTTCTCATGCACTATACGACGAGCACATGTCCCCAAGTAGCAGACAGATGTTATCCCCATTTTGTGGATAACTAAGGAGATTATGTCTTGAGGCCCTCAGGTTGCAGATATGGAGTGCTGAGAGACTAAATGACCAATAGTACCCTTTTTCATAGATGGAAAACCCACTCACCACCACAGATGGTCACAGTTTGGCAGTTGGCATCCACCACACTAGTTGGCTTCCAGAAGGCAGTGTGCCTTGCTCCATGAGGTACAAGTCAATATTATGGTGAGCACAATTTCAATATTTAAGCCATTTGATTATGTTCTATCTTAGATTTCTCTAGATTTCATGATATGTGCTTAGATATTATGCATTTTTCCCTACTTCACCTTGGTGGTTGACATTGTTCCCTAGTAAGTGGTTTTCCTTGGGGATGGGTTTACTACTGGGAACTCCCTTAATGAGCCATTGTACCATTCATGACCATACTTACCACTTTCCATCATTGTTCCCCTCTATTTCCTTATCTCTTGGGATTTTAGGGGGTATTGACCCAAGAAGGGTTTGATGTTGTGTAAAAGATAAAAGCCTTGTATAAACCTTCCAGATGCTTCTCCCAGGGATCACCCAAGAAAGAAATGAAATGCTTATCTTTGAGTAAAGGGGACCCACAATAAAATAAAGAATGCTTAAAAGGTTAGTTTAAGGATAGAAGGTCTCATCATGAGTTGACCTATCACGTCCATGAATATCTAGTGGTATGACATTGTCATCATTTGGTCACCAAACTAGGGCAATGGATCTTAGTTGCATGGCTGAGAGAAAGGGGGTATCATCACGAGCCATCCTTCTCATTTCCACTAGGTGTTTGTGGGTGACATTTCCATCATCTGGTCACTACGCCAAGCCAGTGAACTTCAATATCTCCTTATGCTATATTGAAAGAAAATATAAAGAAAGAAATATAAAAGGAAATTGATGGGCTTGGAAAAAGTGCATTGCGGACGAAGGTACCACACACCCTCTACAAAGGCACCCATGAATGAGACACTATGACCCCTTGTATTTCATGAGCCCTATGCCCATTGAGTCTTGAACCCAACCACTTCATCCACTTTACATGGCTTAGAGAGGGATATCTTGGAATCTCTCCTTGACCTAGGGAAAGATCTACCCAATAGAACACCTCATCAACCCTCCCATATTCAAGCTTGACAAGTCACATAGTGTCTTTGAGAAATTAATTGTTTGATATAATGATCTTTGATGCACATGCTTAAATGTCTTATTTATTGATTGGATTCACTTATCATGATGTTATGACTTGAGATCCTTGGATGGCGTGCTCCTTTGTCTTTGTGGGACCTAGTTGTTGGATAGTTTTGGGAGAACAAGCCTAGCTTGGTCTCCCATGGGGATACAAGCTCACAGGTTGGATGCCAAGGGCCCGCATGTTGGATGAGAAAGATATTACTTGGAAGGCCTTGATGATGATTTGGACAACATAGCGCGGCCCTCACTTTCCAAATGATTTTCCCAGGAGCGACAAAACTTCCTCTTTTTGAGCTTGACGTCACCCAGGCGGTTAGGGCATGGTGGTGAGGCGCCACTCATTTGACACATGGATGTTTTGAGGAGAAGAGTGTATTCACCATTATGAGAGTGCTTATATTCTTGACATGTGGCCTTTGGAGGCCTACCCATGCTTCTCCAACACCAACGACTTCTTCAAAGTGGCAAAATGTCTCCTAAAGGGGAGACATCCTTCTAAAATTAGGGTTTTCTTATGTGAAAAAGTGAATTTTAAATGAATTACTTTGTAAATGGGGAAATATTAGGGCTATTGACCCCTAATACTTTTTTTTACCCCTTAATTTGTGGACAAGTCACTTTGGTGACATTTATATAAATAAGAGATCAAAAGATCTCATTTTAACATAACTCTCCCTCATTGTGAGAAGTATTGGTATGAATTTTTCGCTATCTTTAGAAATATTGTCTCTTGTGCACTTGTTTATGGATATATTCATTAATGGTTGATGGAGGAGTGAGGAACTATCCTTGGATGATGTTTTTCTAGCTTTTATGGTGGATTATCTTGGCATCTTTTTTGATTTTGGTATGGTAGTTTACTATTAAGCTATCATTTTTTCAAGTCAAAGATTGTTGTGCTAGGAAATAGGTGGGAAGTATAAGGGCATACACTCCCACCATATTATTCATCATTTATTACTTCATCTTATTGATTAAACAAGGGTTTTCCAAGAGAAGTATAAGGGCATACACCCTTTTAGCTTAAACCCTAACTAGAGAAACTTGCCTTGGGATGTAAAATGGATCACACCCCCAAGAACGTAGCTTTATCTATCTATTTCTTCATTTGACTCCATTAACCCAATAGTAAAGGCACTAGTCATATATTTTTTCATTGGAGATATAAAATGATTGACTTGGGAAACACAAATTTTGATCTTTTGAAAGTTTTCTCGCTTGAAGTTGGTTTGTCTCATTGAGAGGAGTCTTCCCCTACTAGGGCATCCCCTCTCTCCGACTACTTTAATTTTTGTTGAAAAATTTAACCTATATCCATTAGGGGTGTATAACCCTAGCTGCTAACACTCTCTTAACTCCTAAACTAACCCTAGACTATCTCTCTAATTTTGCTCACCTACTCTACTAACTAGGGCACACCTTTTGGGATAGTTCTTGGCAGTTTTCCATGGTTGATTTTGTTGTTGCATGCCATTGAATGCTACATCCATAAGGCTGCAATTTTCTGAAGAAAATACATGTTTACAACAACCATTTTCTCTTGCTTCTTAAGTGCCATTTTTCAGCCTATATTCATTGCTAATCTTGATGTTGATTTACTTAACTAGTTTAGATCTTTGTATGTTGATTTAGATGTTTTATTTGTTGATATAAATTGTCATATACTGTTGCAAATTAGGGACAACGAGCTTAACTTTTTGATCCATACTAACATATATCATTGCAAGTTGGATTTCCTTGTGTCTCGGGTAGGTACAATCATCCGGAGAAGTACTATATCTGTGGGGAAAGAATCACTTGACTTACAAGGCATCTCTTCCCACCTTTGAATCCACTTAGAATTGACCTTTATGGGATTCAATTCCATTTCTCTCCGTCTCCATCTCAATTCCCCTAGGGTAACCGAGATCACCTCCCTAAAGTGGCCAAGTCACCCTTGAAGTGCGGGACCTACATCGAGGTGGCATTGTGATGCAGGAGCATCGTCAACAAGTACACATGGTAGAAAAACTCAGCGCCTGAGGACCAATTTAGAATCTCGAATGCTAGCCGTTACTGTAATCTTTCGAAGCTGATAGAAAACAAAAGAGGAAATATAACACGCGTGGACAAAAAACAAGCACGCGTGACTTGGGAATTTAACTCGTCTCAATGTAACTGCAATTAGATAATAGTTAGTTTGTTTCTTTTGTATAAACATATATTTTGTATGCCCAAAAGAGGGGTTACGAGAATTATGAGCGAGTAGGAATCTCAGAGTAGTAGTTGTTTCTTTTATTTTAGCTGTAACCATTTTCTTGATTTTGAATGAAGATAAGAGAGAAAAATTGATCCAATGTATGGTGTGAATAGTGTTTTCAATTTCTCTGTTGTTGTCTTAATCTTTTCAAGAATGAATGAATATTGTTACGAGTGTATGTAGCTTTGAAATGCTTGCATAAGAATTTAAATCACTTTTCTTTGTGAGTCGGTGCAAGGTGTGCACACAGTCCACAAAGAGTGCATTGACATGGTCTATTTCAACTCGTAAATCTCAAAAGAAATAGCGTAAGACTTTCTTTGCAAGAAGTGTAAAGTGACTACTGCAAGGAGTGCACAGTCGTCGCAAGAACTCGAATCTTGAGTAAAGATCTATTGCAAAGAGTGCACAGACCTAGAATTCACGAAGAGTCGAAGCGACACCGTAAAGAAGTCGAAGGATGAGAGCTGAAGAATGCCAGGAAGGCGAGAAAGGATTCTTTACAAGAACCTTTGGATCTAAGTTTGATGAATTTCCTAGAAAAGCAAGAAGTGCTTGAGAGATCGAAATCTTTGGAGAGATCAAGCTCAGGAGGAGTCACACATTCCAAGAAGCGTGAATGAGATCCAAGAAATGGACTCGCAAGAAGGATAAAGGTCAAAGCCTTTAAATCCTTTCGAAAATATTCTAAGTCTGAAGAAGGCTTTAGATTAGAGGGAATATCTGGACCATCCGATCAGCGTCCAGACAACAAGGAGCAAGTACAGAAGAGGAAATATCTCAACTATTTGATCTGAGCATAGAAGGATCGTAGCCATCCAATCAAGGTAAAGTGCACTAACATTAAAGATTTGAAATTACACAGGGGGAACAAGGTCGCGAAATTTTGAAATCATTGGAACCATCCATCAAGACAAGACATGTGGCGAGAGAGAAACATTTCACTGACTCGTGACTTGGAGGAGTCAAAGGTTGAGTCATGAGAACTCGCTAATCACGATATTGTGACTTGATATGAACCGTTGGATCAAGGGATACCACAAGCCGTCGATCTGGTCTCGTCGGAGATTTGGGACTTGGAAGAGCAGAGGTGAGCCAACCTCCAAAGTCGTGAAACGTGAAATTGCGACATGATCTAAGCCGTTGGATCAATAAAGATCATGAGTCATCGATCTAGCACCATCCCAATTTCGAGTATCAAAAGAATGGAGGCAAGGAGGTTCCAAGGTCGCGAAACCACAAATTTATCGCAATCGACGATTAAAGAAATATCTGGACCGTCAGTCCAACATCATCAAAATTTCAGGTATCGGGGGAACGGAAGTAGCAATACTCCCAGAGTCGCGACACACAAAATCACGACATGCCTTTCACTTAAGCGTGTGGTCACCGCCAACGATCACGTGAGGGAAGGGGCTTAGCTAGAGGAGAGCTAGCACCTAATTACATTGAAGTTTTAAAGCGTTACAGAGAAGCCCACAGGTTCCATAGAACCTGCACCTTAACAAGAAGGGGGCCTATTCAATTAATTAAGGTTCCTGAGGGGACAAAGACTCAATCAGACTCAGGTTCTTGATCGATCCTAGACCAGGAGGTCACGCAGCCCTTAGGGGAGAAGGGGGGTCTGCATCACATTGGGTGTAGGATTCCCAAATTGTAGCACTTTCTTTGTGGTTGGGTTGCGCAATTCCCAATCTACAACTTGCTCTATAATAGGCCTGAGTGTACTTTGGGGGATTATCCATTATTCATTATTCACTCTCGTATGTAGAAGGTGTCGGTCCAGGGAGAGGACGACTATTACCTTATCTACATAGAGAATCTTGTAAGGGGTTTATGTACTGTAATCAGAGTTTTTTTGTCAAAGAGGCAGGTTGTCAGGCCCATGAGAAGTCTCTCTAGGTGAGAGATTTGTTGTTGAAGAAGCATATTTTCAATCCCATGAGCATACTCTCCAGGTGAGAGTTTTTTTGAGAATTGTTCCTTGGTGTGTTGGGCATTAATCGTAGGGCTCGAAGACTTCATGTTCGTCCTGTCATTGGTAACCCTGGAAGGGAAGTGGGGTATCCAAGGGACTGTTGAGAATAGAAGGGGCACACTTCCTTGGGTGTGATAGGTGCGCGGGGAATGAGGGACTGTAGGATAGTTGCAACAGCGGGCACCTTGGACTGAGCAATTTCATTGAGAATCAGACTATAGCCTGGCACTAAGAACCCTTTTCCCCAGGTGGAGTTAAGCCCCAACTTGGGGGTGACATGTTGTTGAAAGCTTATGAGAAACATAGTCTATGGCTAGGAGGAACGTCTGATTTCTGCGGGCAGTTCGTCACTTTCATAAAATATAAGTTTTATTTATGTGTTTGTCTCATTTACTGTGTGCTTATTTATCTATATTTGACATGGGTTAATTCTTGTATGTTGTCTCACATAAGTAATTGTTGCTATTATGTTTAATGTTTCTTGCACATCTAAGTATGGTTCTTATATCTTGCATTTGTAGACATGCATGAGTATGAAAAATATTGTTAGTTTCTTATTATCTTAACCTTATGATTTTGGGTTATGAGTCTTCAAGAGAGGATTGAATGACCATGTGCTCAAGAAAGTATCCTAAGTGCACAGGAGGTTGGAACTCATGTGTGCGTATAGGGAAGTAGACCCTGTGCACAAGGAAATAAGAATTGGTATGTGACATTGAGATGGTTGCGCACAAAGTAGTGTTGTGTGATCAATATGTTGGTGCACGTAGTTGTTTTTAGTTACTTTTGTTGCTTAAAGTAGTGTTAAAAGGGAAGCGTTAGTGTGGAACGACTCATCTTGAGGTTGAGCACGTTACTTCAAGTGATATTGCACAGACTAGGGTTCAATATAGAATCTACACAGTGTATTTTTGGAGTACCATTGTTTAGTAGTATATTGGGTGATGTTACAGTATGGTTGATTCATAGCTACAGAAGTTGAGATTGTGTGACATGGCCCAGCTTGGGAGATTGGGTATGTTACATTACATATAGAACATTAAATTTTCTACTTGCATATGCTTATTGTTCCAGTTATTAAATAGAATGAGAGTTAATAATTAATTACCATGAAAATCCAACCTAGTTCATGTCATAGCTTTAATTCTTGGTCATTATCAGATTCTGAGTAAGGGATAATCAACATTTGTGATGGTTGTATTTTGGAAAAATTCTGGCTTTGCAAGCCATGTCGGTGAAAATTAATACTACTACCATCATGAAATCAACGAGCCAACTGTCGACAGTGATCGATTATCAAAAAGTAAGATTAAGCTTTCGGTGTTGTCAGTGATCTTTTCAACACATTAATGATTCACAAACATTTTTTAAACAATCAAAGATGACTGACTGGAAGCTTTGAGATTGTCTTGAGATATGGTTTTCATTCTCTGATCTTTCCCACAACCCGTTCGTAGTCTAATTGTTCTATGTTTTGGTTTTTTTTTCGGGGATATTTTTGTTTAATTTTGCGCAAAATCCGGTAAGAAATTGTTGGATCTGCAGATTTGAGTGGTTAATTATGTATAATCCAAGTGCCCCAAAGGTTTTCCAGCATGCTGAATCCATTTCTTCATTTAGAAATGTAATTTAAATAATATAAAATTGTGATTTCATGCAAATTTATGTCATCAGATTCCTGCGAAAAAGACAAAAACGTAGAATAGTTAGACAATGCCCAGGAGAAAATCATGGATGTTATGTTACTCTATTTTGCACCACATTAAAACATGTGTATATATATAATCTTTAAAATTATTTATATAAAAAAAAATATTATTAATTGTTATTAAAAAATATATGATTTTGTTAAAGATAGTTAAGGTTTATGTTTAGTCTCTAGCAATACAATTTCTGAACATGTTAACATATTTCTTAAAGTTCTAAACGTTATTCACCAATCAAAAGTAGTTTTAAATCATAATCCAAGAAAAAAAAATCTCAATAATATTTACAATATTTAAAGAAAGCCAATAACCCTCTTATCATTATTAAAACTATATTAATAAAATCATATACTTACTAATAACTTTTAACCTTATTTTAATACATAAAATCAATTATTATTACAAATTACAACATAATTTTTTCATATAACATATCCATAATCTATAATGTATTTATTATATATTAATTACTCAATATTCAATCTTCGCTATTTTATAAAAAATCTTTATCAAAATTTCATAACTTTATAACATTTACATAAAATTTCAAAACAATTTGCTTACCTAGCATATCCAAACATATCCATATATAATCTCTGATATGTTTATTATATATCCAACATATCGTATACACCATATCCATATATAACATATAATATATTTAATATTCGATTCTAACCATAAATAATCAATATATTAATTTATCAATATTCAATTCTAATTTTTTTGTATTTAGGGTAATCAGTAATGGTAGCGGTATTTGGTTCGTGTGACACGGGGTTGAATCTCATCGATTGTCTTATAACCCTAGAGAGAACCACATCCATTGCAAGCCTAACTTCTAAATAAGACGAGGTTTAAACTCATAACCCACTTAACAGCATAAACACCTTAACAATACGTCCACTAAACACTGAACCACACCCCTACAGTCTCAATATTCAATTCTAATATTACTATATAAAAAATTGTTTTTAAAAATTTAATAATTCATAACCTTATATTCAATTCTAACATTATTATATAAAAAATTGTTTTTAAAAATTTAATAATTCATAACCTTATAATATGCATTTACAATTTCAAAACAATTTGCTTCCATAGTTTTATGTTATTTATGTAATACTAATTAATTAATATTAATATAAAATAATTTACTCACAACTCTCTTAACACTTCGAAAGCAATCTTCTTATACAATTTTTCATAATTCTCATAACATTTCCAAAACATGTTATTTATGTAATACTAATTAATTAATATTAATATAAAATAATTTACTCATAATTCTCTTAACACTTCCAAAGCAATCTTCTTATACAATTTTTCATAATTCTCATAACACTTCCAAATCATTCTTCTTCATTCATAATATATCATTGTATGATGGGTAAAAGATTTATTATGTATCAATTAATTAATATTCAATCATCGATCTTCACCACCTTAAAACAATTTTGTTTAAAAATAATTTATATATTTGTCATTTAAAAAAAAAAAAATTGATATGTTTTTTTCTTTTGATATGCCAAAACTTATTATACTTAGTTGTCAACCATTAATGAGGATAACCATAACTAATTATTACATGTGATTGTGATTGTGGGTCGACTCATCATCATTATTCAAGGAAAACTATGTCACTTGAAATGATCCACTAGTGGTCCATAAGGGGGAAAAACTTTACTCTTGTTAGATGCCTATGGGTCTTGGGCCGCGACTCATTTCCTTACGTGTGAGGAAGATGTGTCGTTAGCCAATCATAAACAGTTTCAGGTTTTACTTCATGGTGAAAAAGAAGGTTTCAAACTAAGTAATATTTGCAAGAAAGCCAATATCCTTGCACTGCTTAGGCCAACCCCTTCTAGCAGGTTTGTTTGAGTAGCCCTCATCCATAAGATTTTTTCCTTTGTTCACCTATCAAACATGGTGGAAGATGAAGAAAGGGATTTATTTGGTGTTCCTTAACCCTTGAAAATTGGAACACAACCAAGCATACAAAGAATAAAATTGTATATTAACTAGAAATAAGAGATAATAAGATAAAAGTTGTAAAAATACCCTTTTATATTGATAATGTGAATAATAATACAATGTTCACTTGCCTCTTAAGGTGGGGAAACCTTCCCCGGATGGGGTGTTAGTGCGAGCTACATGGCGAAAGGAGGAGGAGAGGACAGGCCAGCGCGGCAAGGGACCATGTGTCGGGCTCGTGCCAAAACCCACCACCTAAACCATGCATTTAATTGTTTTCACGACGTTCGCTGCACCATTAACGCTGGTGCACCCAACTCCCATTATTGTCTCCTCCATGGCTTCTCTGTTTGTAGGCGACTTTAACCCTTACATGTGACCCGACCCTCTTATCCCTCCGCCACCCAAACCTGGCTTACTTTGGCTTCTTTCCTTCATGGTGCTCACCGCCTTCAGACTTCTCCAGGCTCTCCACGTCCATCCAAGACTTTCTCTTCAGTTTTGCCTTCCCTGCGAGCTCAGAATGCCTCGGCAAAGAGGGAGGTCGAGGAGAGGATATCCATGGCATACTCCTCGGCCCCGTTTGTCTGTTTCTCCCCCTGGCTCGCCCTCAACGCACTCCTCGCAACCTGAGCTGGAACCTCTCACCTCCTCCACCCCGCCTGCCTCCCGGTTCGAATGTCTAGTCATCATCGATAGCTCGTCGGGATATCTCTCACGATTTCCCACAGTTCCTCTGAATTCCCTAGTCAGCGGGCCTTCTTTTGCACTGGTAGTCGGCTCCTCCCGCCCACCCTTAGAGGCGCCACCCTTTCTTCGGAATGCCCAGCACAGGACGCACTCTTCCACTGACTCCATCCCTGACTCGTAGCTGCAGGACAGTCTAGCCATCCTCTATGGGCTGGTTTTTGAGCTCCGACAAGGATTGGAGGACCTCCATTTCTGACTGCAGCTTTTGGATGGGAAAACCTCGACTCTCCTTCAAATCCTTTCCACCTTCCAGGAAGCTTTCCACTCCACTTCAGAAACCGCGGAAGCAACAGAGATGCCCCATGCAGAGGCCGTCGACAGAAATGAACAGGTGCAACATCCAGAAGGTGGCGACTTGGTGCAGGCCACGCACGGGGACACAGAGGTTGCGGCAGCTATGGGCGTCCATGCGAACAATCCACCCGAAGTCACTCTGCCAGCTGCTAACCTGGAAGGGGGAAACCTGGATGCTGACATGCAAATGGAAGGGAAAGGGACACCCATCGAAGAGGAACCTTGGGACGCGGCCTACCAAGACACCTGGCCATGTTATTTGCCAAGTGTCTGACCCCTCTCAGGAACTGATCTTTTTACTTGTTTATTTTCTTAGCTAACCTAGTCAGATTAGCTCTGTTTATCTAAGACTGTTAGACTGTAAACTGCTAGACTTAGCTAGTTGGCTGAACTGGTTTCCCCTTTCTTGGGGCAGTTTGGTAACTACAGCACGGTTGTTTTCAAGCTTTTGTAACTCTGGTCTGGATTTTGAAGTCCCTTTATATATAAAATCTCTTACTTACAACAAAAAAAAAGGTGGGGAAACCTTCGATTGATCAGAGCTTCAAATAAACGACACAAGATAAAACATTTATAGTCTCCTACCTTTATAATTAGCTTTTACATAGAAAAAACCCTAACTACTTGTGGTCCCATCACTAATAGTTACCAACTACCTAGTGGGCCTTGTAAAGTGGACCTTTTTTACACTGAATAACTATCCACTACTATCTAATGGGACTTATTAAAAAAGGATGGTTGCACACAACAATTAACTATGTAAACTAAAGTAGGGAAGTTAGTAGGACCCTAGCATTCCCTCCCCCTTCAAAAACATATTTGTCCTCAAGGCTAAAGACGAGGAAATTGTTGTGGGATCATGGTTGGTTCCCATGTGGCATCTTTAGGTGGCATGTCTTTCCAGTGGATCGATACTTCAATAATCGTGCATTGGTGAAATTGATGTTCTATGGTATCCAATATTGATGTTGGCTGGATCCAAATGGATCCTTCTTCATCAAGTTTTTGTAGGATGGTTTGCACCTTGCAGTTCAATCCCATGACCTTTTTTAGACAAGACACGTGAAATACTGGATGAATCTTGGAATGGGATAGAAGAACTAGTTTGTAGGCCACTTGTCCAATGTCTTAGATGATCTCATAAGGTCCATAGAACTTGGGTGCTAATTTATGAGGTGTTTTGTCTTTGAGATATGTTTGTTTATAAGGTTGAAGTCGAAGAAACACCCAATCCCCTATTGTAAAAGAACGTTCTAAGCTATTTTGGTCCGCTTGTTGCTTCATTCTATTTTGAGACACACCGAAGTTGTCCTTTATTATTCATAGAATGGCTTCTCTAGTGTGGAGTGTATGATACATTTCCTAAACCTTGGAAGCTCCTGGTAAATATCACATGACTGACAATGATTTTTGGCCATAAACCACTTCATATGGGTTCATTTTGGTAGGTTGTTAATAACCAAATATCAATATAGCATAGAAAAACCTCAGAATGAGTACTCAACGCCTTGAAAAAGAGAGAATTTCAAATAATAAGCCTCTTCAAAGGGGCAACCTCCTTTTACCCCACATAAATGTTCAAGTACAAGATGATTCCAAATGAAAAAATCTCCTTGGTATATATAGGAGACTAGGAGGTATAATTACAACTAATGGAATAAAGCTGACATAAATTAAATAACATTACTAATGTAATATGCCCCAATTAAGGGGTAATGAGCCAATATTAGGGCGCCTTCCTTATTGCATTAGGACAGCACCAATTCCATTTCCCGAGGCATCACATTCCACAATAAAGGTTTTTGTGAAGTCTGGAGTGGTCAAGAAAGGAGCTTTTCACATCACCTCTTTAAGTTGTTCAAAAGCTTTAGTTGTCTCTGGAGTCCATGAAAATGCATCCTTCTTAGTTAGTGTCGTTAAAGGTGTTGCTATTCTTCCATAGTGCCGAACAAACTTGCGGTAGTAACCTGTCAAACCCAAAAATGCTCTAAGATTCTTCAATGTATTGGGAA